>JAEMOT010003872.1:211984-266373 GCA_019297695.1 Apostasia ramifera | reverse complement strand
AACCGGATGCGTCAGTCAAGAACCGGATCTTGAGGAGAGAGGGAGGGTAATGGTAAAATGATAATTTTTATATTTTTTAATAATAAAAAAATAAAAAAGGGATCCAAATGATAATTTTTGAAAACCTAGGAACCCCGAAGATATAATTTAAAAAACGTGGACCTGTGTGATAATAACTCTTAAACTCAAGAACCTGGGTGAAATTTACCCTAAAATTTATGTATGTATGAAATAAAATTATATTTTAATATTTAATTTTATATATATGTAAAATAAATATAAAATATTAAAATAGTGTTAATTTTTAAAAAAAATTGTTCAATTTTTTTAGCTCTAATTAAACAAAGCATAATCATTATCATGATCGATCTCTTAAAAAAAAAAAATTTAACACATTTAAATGAATGTTATTTAAATTTAATTATATATGAAATCAAATTTTTTAGTCGAACTGTTTGAATGTGCGCAAAAATAAGTAATTTTTTAAAAATTTGTTTAACCTTATATATTATCAAATTGTTTTAATGATCTAACAAATAAATAAAGTTTTAGTTAAAATGCAACATAAAAAAGTATTTTTTAATCAACTGTTTTAATGAGCTCACAAATAAATTTTTTAAATTAAATTTTAAAATAATATAAAATAATTTCAATATAAAATATATATGATGTTAGCTTTACATCATCATTTTGCCAAAACTGTAATAGCTAAATTTTAAAATTAAATAAATATTGTTTACTTGCAGAAAAAAAAATTATAATCTGAGTCGTGGAAAAGGTATATAATCTCAACTACTAATCAATATAGTTTTTTATTTTAATTTATTAGATTTTTTAAATTAATTACATTTAATTCGTTGGATAATCTTATAAATTGAAATTTAAAATTATAATTAATCAATCAATTAATTAATTAATCGGTTGTTGAGATCATATTAGGGCAGTTCAAATCTAATGTCAATCCAACAATCTTTATAATATTGATTTTACCGTTAACATAAATTCTATTATAAAAATGGTTTGGGTTTTTTTCGTAGCAAGGGCGCTCTATCACCGTCGTACTTCCTCTTAGATTGGTTCCGACTCGAATCTTTCAATGAAGGGAGCATAGTCGTGTTTGCGGTGCAAAGATCTGCAGAATGAATGGGACATACAAGTTGCCTTTTCTGCTATTTCGCATTCCTCAAATCTCTGGTGGGAGCCTTTCGTTTCCTATAATGGCAACTGACTAGGCAGGGTTGAGCATGCTTAGAGAGAGACGAGTGGCTAGTCTGCAGTTCAGAAATAGCTTCTTCTGGCAACTCAACATCACTCCTTGTTGCTGATTCAGCCTACTGCTTCTGTAAGACATTAAAGACTGCACAAGTGAAGCTGTATTAACAGACAAAGTGCTGCAGGTCCCGCAAATGCCGTCGTTTGAGCCAACCAAATGTGGGGATAACGTTGCAACAAATCCTCCAAAGAAAGGTGATAAAGCGGGGCTGGGCGCGCATCTTCCAGACTCAACTATACGGAAGTTCTCTGCCGAGATCTCTGTATTAGTAATTAAAAAATATAATAATAAAAAATAAAAAAATTCATTCTATATTATATTAAAATTTAACAAATATTAAAATTTAAAAAATATGTACTATGATAATATAACTTAAACTAGAGACCAGAATGTAATATATTTTTAAAATTTTATTAAAATATGTTAGAAATATTTAAAAGTTTTTTAAAATATGTTAGTTAATGTTCCTAATATTTTTTGTGGCTCAAAAATATTAATTGCAATAAACATGTTTGCTGGTCACAGTGCGTCGTGCGCCGTCAAAGCCCGCCCGCCACCTCTCTTCTAGTCGTCTTCTCCTGTTCGCTGTCTTTCTTCAAGCTTCTGACGTGCCCTAGGGTTCGAAAATCAGGCTTTCTTGTTGCTCCACAGTTAATTTTTGCAGAAGACAGAAGGAAAAGAGAGACGGATTCAAGTTCAGAAAAGAAAAAAGTAGAGCTTCCCTTTCTGCAAATCAATTTGTGTTTTTTGTTTTCTTTATCTTGAAATATTTCATCGGGTTTCTTCCACATTCTATGTGATATACTTTCCTACACCCTTGAATTTATGATAAGGACTGTAAAGTTGTTCATCTTGTTAATTTAATTGCTTTGACCGCTTCTTGTTCTATATATTATTATATTATATATATGCATGCAATTTTTGGCACCGTAGGACTACCTTTGATGCTGTTCTTCTCGACTGCAACGTCTTAAATAATCTTCCGTAAATTCATCGGACTTAACTAATGCTATAAATTTCTTGTTTTGTTGAATTATATTTTTATCTCTGCAGGTCAGCAAACTGTTTTAGAAGTGATAGGAAGAGGGGAGCCTATGCTTATAAGATGGCAGGAAGATTTTGCTGCTTTGGTGGGGGGAAATCATTGGCAGAGACAAACAATTTTAACGCATCCATTTTAGGTATGCATTCTGAATTTCGAACTATATCTTTTTATTGCTTTAATGTTTCTCTGTTACTTATTTTAGAGGAGATGCACTTCTAGCCATCTGCATTGTTATCCACTTCATAGTTGCAGTAGGATGACCTTAACAAAATTCCAAGCTATTTTGATCCAGAGAAATCCATTTTTGTACAGTAAGTGCTGCCTTTTGGATCCCATTTTTGTCTGACCTTCCATCTGTTGATAAGAAGAGCACTAAAGTACTCTTTAATCCTTTTATAGAAAAGAAAAATGAGCCCCCTCCTTTCTTGCCCTTGAAAAAGAGTTGAGTTAGCTGGCGAATGAGATTGAGCCCTTATCCCCCTTTATCCCTTCACAGGATGAAAGATGGAAGGGTAATGATGAAAAGAACTATGCTATTGACAGATTTTATTGCAGCCATCCTTGGGATCATGAATTTTGTTGCGTCGCTTGGATTTTAGTTGTAGGAGACATAAGACGGGTATCCCCCACTGGTGGTGTAATGTCTTTGGTGCTGTGTTTCCATTGTTGCTGCTTAATGGGGCCTCGTGGCTTCTTAGTTTTGCTGGTTTGTGTCTTTTGAGCTAGTTGGCTAGTTGGTCATTGGTTAGGGAAAGGAGGCCAATTGTTGCAATTAACAAAGGTTCATGGTTCTTTAATACCGATATAATAAATTGAAGCAATAGGGTAAGATTTCATCTTGATTTGAAAGCTTAGTCCAATGAACTCATCTTGAAAGTGATATGATATTTGGGTTTATTTGTTGTTTTTCGTTGTCCTCTTAGTCTTTTGTCTACTAGGAAGTTCTAAAGCTAGTAATCCTTCATCTCCACGTGCACAACTTATACTAAGTGTCCCTTGTAACACCATATACTTTGTTGCATGCATCTGGAATACAGGTACATCGTCCCAGTCTCCAATCACCATTAGAGTTTTTTCTTATGATGAGTTAAAGTTGGCAACAAAGAATTTTCATCCAACAACTAAAATAGGCCGTGGTGGATTTGGAGTTGTATATAAGGTTAGATTTTATA
This sequence comes from Apostasia ramifera, assembly GCA_019297695.1. Taxonomy (NCBI): domain Eukaryota; kingdom Viridiplantae; phylum Streptophyta; class Magnoliopsida; order Asparagales; family Orchidaceae; genus Apostasia; species Apostasia ramifera. The sequence continues at coordinate 262,883 of JAEMOT010003872.1, read as the reverse complement.
CTTGTGTTCCATATTTTGTTTTTGAATGTCTTTCTTTTTAACTGTCGAAGTAAAAACTTCTATATTATTTTCAAGGGATACTTGTTCATTTTCAGGGAATACTAAGGGATGATACTCAAATTGCAATAAAAGCTCTTTCTGCTGAATCAAAGCAAGGAACTCACGAATTTTTAACTGAAATCGAGATGATAGCAAATATTAGGCATCCTAATCTTCTTCGATTAATTGGTTGTTGTGTTGAAGGCAGTAATCGTATGCTGGTATATGAGTATTTGGAGAATAATGATCTAGCCAGTGTTCTACTTGGTAAGGTAGATTGGAAGTTTCATTTCTAACGATTTGAAGCCTAACATTATGAATTTTCTATATAGGTCCATATAAGAAGCATGTTGCTCTAGACTGGCCCAAAAGAGCTGCAGTTTGTCTAGGCACAGCCCAAGGGCTTGCATTCCTTCACGAGGAAGCTGAACCACACATTGTCCATCGTGACATCAAGGCTAGTAATATTTTGCTTGACAAGGACTTTCTGCCTAAAATTGGAGATTTTGGTCTAGCAAAGCTTTTTCCTGATGCAGTTACTCACATCAGTACAAGGGTTGCAGGAACTATGTGAGTGCTAATTTGTATTGTAAGATACCCTACTCGACAATTATACATTTAGTATGCTTGCTAGTTCTCATGCCATTCAGTTAACCATAACTTGATGGATAAAAACAGTAGTTTGGCGGAAGAAAATTAATTGTTATTTGTTAAATTTCTGATAACCAACTGACATAAAAGCTTGAACTTGTAGTCTACTTTATGCATTTTTATGTCCTAACATTTCCCTCAAGTGTAAGTTTATTTGCTTTGTAGTGTGGAATCAATTGAACCTAGGTCCTTGGGTATTAGCAATGAAATTATCCAATATCATGCTAGGAAATTTCCAAAAGATGATGCTAATTGATTGATGAGCAATAAAATGGGATATCAATTTGTTGAAGCCTAATATTATACATAATTGAGGGATACCATGGCTTAAACTTGAGACTCCTTCTCTGATATAATGTTACATCTCTGGTATTATGTTACATCACTGATGACCAACTGATTTAAATGCTTAGCTTTGAATTTCGCTACATCAGTAGACATAGGCAATGCTTTGTGCTTGTTATATTTAGGATTTTTTTATTACCCATTCTTGTTTTAAAATATTTTAACATTGTGATCATGCAAATCCATAATCCTTCTCTTTATTTTTGAATCTTTGTAGTGTTTTCTTGCCTTTGTGGTTATTTACAGTTTATACACTCTTGTCATGCATTGTATCCCTTATGTGAGGATTGCTATCATCATATGCCATCGTAGCCACGGCAATATCACTCAGGAAAGTTCCAACAGCTCTGTTGAATATGTTAACGGTGTTGCCTATGCTAGAAGTCCTAAGTGCTTGCTAGCTTGATTACTGTTATTATGCTGTAAAATAATTTAAAAACCATTGTATAATTATCTATGTACTTGTTCATTCTATAAGAGAGGAATGGATCTGTTAACATGAATTAGCCACAATCACAATTACATCAACATGGTATTGATGTGGGCTCAAATTCTCCACATTCAATTGATGTTTAGTGTTTACCATGATAAATAGTCAGTTTATTCAATTTTCATTTGAAAGTTACTTTGCTTCTTGCGGTCCACTGTGAGCAATAACTCTATCAAACAATCTGGATAACTCCAAATAAAAATCTGATTAAACAGCAAATAATTGTAATCAGAAGATTATCAAAATATTCAGAAAGGATCAAAGGAGGAGATCTACTACTTGAATTTTATGCGGTGATAATAATAGTGGCGATGGGTAACCTTCATGCGAGAGGAGGTGATGTAGAATGGGAAAGGTAAAAGCAAAAAGGACAAGAAGAAGAAATGACAAGGATTGAGGAGGAATATTTTTTCAGATAATTACGTACATAACACTCCATATTACCATAATTACATGTAGCACACTCTTTTTCAAAAAATTACACTGCAGCTTTAGAAAAAGTGTGTGGGGTGTAAGAAAAGTGTATGGAGTGTAATTTTTAGGTGTGTGATGTGTAATTTTTAAAAAGAAATGTTTGATATATAAATATGGTAATATGAAGTATTATGTATGTAAATATCCCTATTTTTTATTTAATTTATTACAATCTACTGAATTACCGGTGCTAGGAAAATTATAGAGCTCTTGTGCATACTACGAAAAAATGCATCAAATCTTTTGCAAATCAACCAAGGAGGAAAATCAAGCACCATGCTAAAAAAAAAAGTTAAAGAGTATCAAAATATACAAAATACTAAATTATTTAAAGGCTACGAGAGGAAATTATCAAATTTGCTATTGGGTTATTTCAGTCCCACGTCATTCTCATCCGTGAAAATTATAAAAAAAAAAAAAATTAAATAGGAAGCTTTAATACCTCAGTTTATTTTAAGATAGTTTGTCTAAGAAATTGAATTATCAGCCCCTTCAATGATATCTTCCCAAATTAATCCTGGGGAAATTTCAGATCTGCATAACTTGTAACATTGTATTACTTGTCGAATGGCCAAAGATCTCATTCCACTTGAAAAGGTGTTGAGACTTGAATCCTCAGTAGCTTTGCTATAACGTCAATATTCTGTTTCTTGTCTTGTGTACTTCGACCTTGTTCATAAGCTTTTACTCTATTGATTGTATTTTGATATTGTTTCTTTTGTCAAACTTGGTGTAGTTAGTATGCTACGATTTGATTGATTTTTTTAATGCAATGAGGTTTTATGGTAATGTTTTCTTGTTTCTCTTTCCCCTTCAAAAAGGTGTTGAGTTAAGCCCTCCTTGGTAGCTTTGTTATAACACCATATTATTTTTCTTGTCTTGTGCACTTTGACCTTGCTCATAAGATTGTATTTTGATATTGTTTTTTATAAAACTTGGTGTAGTTGGTATGGTACAATTTGATTGATTTTTTTATGCAATGAGGTTTTATGGTAATGTTTTCTTTTTTTATATATTTGGCTATTAAACCTTGAGGTCTTATAATTTTTGTTAGTTGTTTACTAATTGCAGACTTTCCTGTTTTTTTGTATTTTTTGAATAATTGTCTTTCCTTGTTGATATCACGTCTTACATAATTGTAGGGGCTATTTGGCACCTGAGTATGCTTTACTTGGGCAATTGACGAAGAAAGCAGACATTTACAGCTTTGGAGTCCTCATGCTTGAAATAATCAGTGGAAGGAGTAGTTCAAGAACAGCATGGGGATCAGACATGAAGGTTCTTTTGGAATGGGTATTTCTCTAACAAATTCTCATATCATTGAAGATTTCCATGTTTTCGGCTGGCCACAATAATTTATTTCGTACTTATTCTTAGACATAAAAGTCTATATGCTTCTCTCTCTCTCTCTCCTTTTTTTTAGATCAATATATGTGCATCTTGTTGGCTGTAGCAGTTAGAGAGACCATTGTTTGCACTTAGTTTTCAAAATGAAACAGTAACGATCTAGGTGACCGTTTGAAAAGTTCGATATTTTTTGAACCTTTCCTTATATAAAACAGCTAAGATAGAAGCTTCTGCGAAACTAAGATCTTTTCATCTAAAACAATTTTTGAAGAACTGTGATTTCGACAAAATCAATCGCTGACTTTAGTCGAAAACACAACAGAACAATCACAAGTGGCACCTCTAAATACCCCCCCCCCCTCCCGGGGGGGGCTACTACTGAAGTATTTTAAGTGCAGGAAGTGAAGATTGGTGAGCCTCTTTTTCTGCTATTGGTTCTAAACTTTTCCTCTCTCTCCACAAACTCAAAAGCTTATGCTTGCCATAGCTATTCTTTAATAATGATCCAGTAAAATAGATCTCGAGATCCTTAAGATGCCATCGAGCTAACAAAAGCTTCCATGAATTAAAATATACAAGTCTAAATTTATGAACTTCAAAGGCCAGAACAATACAATACTTTAAAATGATAAGAGGATGCAATCCTCTGGCTAATATAATGATAAGATTGCCCTAAATCAATAAGAAATTCCCAATGGATCGCTGCAAAGCTCTAAATCTATGGAGTGAACACTATTTAAAAGAGAGAAACATGATGATGAACTCTATTGAACTCTTTCGACATCTCTAAGCAGTGTGCATGACAGCAACAGTTTCTTACCCTACACTGGTACCAGCCAACTCCTCAAGAAAAATGAAATTAAGAATGATTTATGGGTCAGCAATCCCTCCTGACATCTGGCCTTCACCTTTTCAAACAAGACTGAAGATCTAAAATTGTTAAAGGCTAAGACTATTGAGGTGCAGACTTGACACTTTCATTCGACTAGAGCGTTCCAGTCTATCCTCCCATGAAACTCTAAGGGAGATTAATCTATTTTTTTGAAAGAAGCTTTCGAACCAAGGCTTTCGACCCATGGCTTTCGAGTCTATCCTCCCATGAAACTCTAAAGGAGATTAATCTATTTTTTCGAAAGAACCTTTCGAACCAAAGCTTTGAACCAATTCCTTCGAACTACAAACATTGTGTAACTCCTCTCAAATATCGTGCACGATCATCCATAACTGTGCACCTCAAGGGTCACATTTAAATATCGTGCATGTCCTCTCAAACATCGTGCACTACCATCTATGACTGCACTTCAAAGATCATATTCAAACATCGTGTATGAACTCCAAAGCATCGTGCACAGCCCTTCGATCAACACTTCATGTGCAATCTCAAAGACCGAATTCAAATGTCGGGCACGACTATTTGCCACACTTCATTGAGTACGACCTCAAAGGTGGTCATGTCTTCATACATCGCGCACGATATTTCGAAGCAATCTCTCCATACATTGAAGATTGTCTTCAAAGCAATCTCATCATACATCGTGCCCGATCTTTCGAAGCCATCCCTTCAGCATTGAAGGTTGCTTTTGAAGCAATATCCTGATACGTCGTCTACAACCATTCGTTGAAATCTCATACATCAAAGACCATCTTCGAAGCAATCTCTTCAAATACCAAGGGTCGTTTTCGAAGGTCGCTTCCAAAGTCTCCTGCATTGAAGTTTGTGAAATATATCTCCTCTTCGAGAAGACGCTCAGCTGAATGAAGATGCTCATTGTGGCCTGGATGAAGTAATGATCTCGATGAGAGCAAACCCAAACATGTTGTCAAATCAAAGCCAAAGGCTCTAAATTCCCTCAAAAAAATTGCCATGCCTACCCCTTAATAGTAGGCTGCTATGCCTTGAAATGCTATCTCACAAGCTCAGTGAACTGGATCAGGAAATGATAAAAAGATCACAAGCTGGTAAATCCCAGCTGGATAAATTCCAGTAGGAAAACTTATGTCAGTTGGTTTTGCCTAAATGACAACCATCACAAATGCAATTATCGTGGCTCATGAATTCAGGTCATCAATGTAATAAAGAAATGTTCTCCATCAATCAAAAGTTTCATTCCTCCAATGAAGGATAGATAATTAACTACAATCTTGCCTCTGTAGGAAATCGTAAGATCCTCAGAAACTCTGAAGTTCTAGAATTATCACCTCTAAAATGAAATTTATGTCTCGAGGAGATAGAATTTTTCAAAAGCAACATATAAGTTTGTCGAATTTCCACTCTTTCCAGGCGCAACAGATTTCTGGCAATTCCGTTGGTGACGATTTCTCTTTTCATCCCTGGGGATGATTCTCTTTAACAATCTGATAACTTGATCAAGGAAAACTAATGCTCGCTCATTGAAGGTGAAATGACGTTCGTCAAGAGGTCTGTTGCCAAGGTCCCAGCTGAGAAGTATGGGACGATCCAGCTGGGGCGAGGAATGTCTTTAAACATCAACAGAGCCATCATCACTACTAGCTTAGCTGGAGCCTCCATTCAGTTGGAACAATCACCCCCAAAGATCTGCCACAAAACAAGAGCATGGCCAGGTTTAGAAATGATCATTCTTGAAGCAAGGTGAAAGCTGACAAAGGGATTGTCATCCCACGCCTCCTTAGCAGAGGAAAGAGACCAAATGTCCAGACAATAGGCCTTCTGGAAGGAGAAAGAATGGAAGCCTACAACACTCAAAGAAGATCTGTATTTCAAAGACCCTCATATGAGGAGAGGCATCTAGTGAAAAAGATGGTTCATACTAACAATTGAGGATAGATTCTGGTCTCTACAAACTGTGCAAGGCAAGGAACACTGCCATCAGTCCCCCAGTTCATTGGAGAATTATCAAACTCTAAAACTCCAATGAATCGGAGGGCAAAGCGAAGAGCTTCGACTAACCAAAGGGGAAAAGCAGCTCAAACAAAACATCCAACATCTAGCATCCAGCTCAAAGAAAGAATGTTGAACTCCAAAATCTACAACGTCCTGAAACAAGTAAAAGAATGGGGGTTGTGTAGACAACAGAGGCGAGAAAACAGATATTACCATGGCGAGGCCAAACAGTGGCAGGTTGTATCCATCAAGAAAGGACAGTATGTCAGAGAATTTTCTTTTAGATCACGACGAAGGAGTTCCGTTAAGAAAAACTTATTATGGTGAGCATCAGGAGGGTGTTTGCCCTTCCGTGGGTGCCCATCCCTTGAAAGGTCCCATTTGTATATGCACCGCCAATACATCAAAAATTCAGTATGATAGTAAGCATGATGGTGAGCACTATGCCAACAAGTTTGGTATGGAAGGTCCCGTCAGATCTGAATTCGAAAAATAAATAAAAATAAGGGTGAGCATCATGGCCCCACTCTGCTAAATAACCCTAACAAAGTGAACCATGAAAGGTCCCCAAACAAAGTAAACCAATTTCAGCCAAAGAAATGTAAAAATTCTTTAGAGGATAAGATCATGAATGAGGTTGAGATAGAGAGCCTCTTCCATGCAAAGAAAAAAGGCGAAAGCAGCAAGGGCAAAGAACCTCTAGAGGAAAGCTCTGAAGAGTCGTCCTTGCGATCGCACCTAAGGGCTTGTTTGGTTGGAGGATGAATTTGGGTAAAAAAAGAGAAAATAATTTATTTTATAGAGTTGATGGGAAAGAAATTTATTTTAATATTGAGAGGTGTGTAGGATGTGAAATAAAGTTATTAAAATTTATAATAAATTTAAAATATTATTAAGATATTTTTTTGCCCATTTTTGGGCTCATGCCAAACAAGGCCTAAAATATAAAATTCATACGGTGTGTTGTAAGGGCTAGAAGATTGCCTCACCACCTCAAGAACCAACTTACTCTGAAGAGCACAATGAACAAGTTGCGCATGAAGAAGTCAATGTTGAAGTTGAAGAGGAAGCGACTCTTATCCCCACTTCTCGCCTTCAACAACTTGAAAGACAAACCCAAATACAAAAAAGTGAACTTAAAATACTGGATGATCGTATGGAGCGTATGGAACTCATGATGAAACAGTTATGTTCACACTTTGAAAGACTCACGAATGTGTAACCTCAAGCGACAGAAGTTCCATTCTCAGGGAACCCTCCCTTGCCTAGTCAAAAGAATAATAGTCCCGTCGCTAGCAAATCGAACACAGAACCATCCTCAAGAAGCATGCCAGACACACTCAAGTAAAAGAAACAAGTGAACAATTAGTTAATATAGAAAGCTTGCAAGTACAAGTTGAAAGGATGGTAAAAGCTCTTGTATTATCAGAAAGACAAGATGCGAGAGTAAAAAAGCGAGACCTTACCCAACTGAGTATGATAACATAAAATATCCTCAGGGGTACAACGTCCTTAAATTTAATGTGTTCGATGGATTCGAAAATCCGCAACAACATATAGCTCAGTTCAGAGCAGCCTGCTGCGACATTGGGGACAATGATGTATATTTGCTAAGATAATTTGTCAGTAGCATCTCCAAGTTAGCCTTTGAATGATACTCAGAACTGCCTAACAGTTCAATAACCTTTGTGGAGCTAGAAGATCTATTTGTCAGAAGATTTGCCAGTACAAGAGAAAAAGTAACGCTGGCAGATCTTTTTAGAGAGCAGCAGAATAAAAATGAAACAATCACCAAATTCGTGACTAGATGACGAAATATGAGTCTGAAGTATGATAAGCTATCTTCAGAGGATCAGTCCGTTGAATTAGTCATAGCTAAGTTAGAACATGCTATGGCAATATTTTTACAGACTACACCAACTATCACGTTTCAAGAGCTGCTCGGCAAAATTGCTACTTATGAAAAAATCTATTCGCAAACATATAAAGCCAACTTTGAACTAGCTAAAAGGCAGAAGGCACATGAGACGGAAAAGCCTATAGCCTATGTAGTGGATAAAGGAAAAAAATAGTATACAGTTAAAACTCCTCTGCCTCAAAGTAACCCTTCATCCACCAAGAAGATCTATGAAGGAAAAAGGCCATCCTTAGAGGACAAGAAAAATAAGACGTATTTCTTCAGAAAGGATTGCGTCAAGAAGTTATTCTTCCAAGCGCTAAAGACAGGCTTAAAATTGCTAGAGCCGAAAAGGCCAGAAGAAGTCAATAAAACAAATGATCTACATTACTGCTGCCCATATCACAGATGCGTCAGTCATCCCATCGAGGATTGCTTCGTCTTCAAAAATTGGCTCGAAAGGCAATACCGGAGTGGAGAGTACACATTATTCAAATAAGTTATTGGTTAATCCGCCAAAGGAGATCATCAGTATGATTATGATCTCTGGCGATAAAGTAGGATCAGAAGAAGAATGAGACAGTCATCTCTAAAAAGATCGGCAAGCTAATAAAACAGTTGGAAGGATACAATGTTGTTCACTGGCAAATCCCAACACAACTTGTTCTAAAAAAGTGGGCTCAAAAATTCCAAACTGTAAGTGAAAGAGCTATTAAACAACAACAGACAGCCTCAAGGTAGTAGGATATAATTGCCAGGTCAGAAAAGAACAGGGCCAACCATAAAAATAAAAAGCGAATTAAGTCGAGACAATGAAAAGATTGAAAAAAAAGCATGTAGAACTGCTATCCGACTGGCAGATTATATGGACAACCTAATTACTGCCGAAGAAATTAAGTCACTGACAAGTGATAGCGGCATAAATAAGGCTGATCCTTATCATATAATAAAAAGAAGAAGAAATAAATCTAAGAATTGTGCGATGATCGCCCCTGAAGATGAAAGAAAATCTTCATCAGAATCAATGTTGGACAAAATATGTCAGTAATTGTTCCTGAAAGTGGGACCTGACTTCGAGGAATTAAATTGGGAGATACTGAGTTTACTTTCTCAGAAGAAATGTATAGGGATTCCTCTAGTAATGAAGATTCACGCCCAGCTGGGGCAGTTACTTGAAGCAAAGATACTCACCAGCAAGCAAGCGAGAAAAAAATTACAGTGAATAAAAGGACGTTTCACCCACAACCTCAAGAAAAAGAAGATGCTAGCAAAAAAATGAACTATAATGTCTTGGCACATCTCAGAAAATTGCATGCATCGCTTAGTATATACGATGCATTGATGCTATCCAAAGACTTACGAGAAAGTTTGATTCAAGCTCTGCAAGAACCAGAACATTTTGAGGCCTTCTTTGCAAAATAAAATTTGCAAGTGGTCATGTTGACAGTCCAACCGTCCGTAATAACCTTCTCAGATGAAGACATGTTATTAGGGACAACTGGATATAACCGACCACTATATTTCTCCAGTGAATGTAATGGAATTAAAGTCGTAAGAATCTTCATTGATAATGGATCTTCTGTCAATCTAATAAACTTAGAAGCACTGGAAAGCGTCTGCTTCTAAGTGCAACAATTGAAAAGAAACGATATTAAGTTGTGAGGCTTCAATGAAAAGAAGAAAAATCTGTAGGGACATGTACCTTACCATTAAAAGTCAGTGAGTTAAACACTCTTATGAAATTCTGTCATTGATGCCTCGACATCCTTCCAGTTTTTTCTAGGGAGACCATGGTTGCATGAATATGGCGTTATCCTATCAACATTGCATCAATGCATGAAATACTGCAGAGATGGCCAGGAATATGCCATAAAGGCCGACATATAACCTTTTACCATCAATAAAATCGGTATATGTGATGATGCCAAATACTTTGTACTGAAGGAGGCAGAGGATTCTTCTGCACCTAAAGTAAAAAGCAAAATAAGAATAAAAAAGAAGAACGAAGAAAAGAATACCTCATTGATAAAAGCACCTCCAAAGTATCATCTGGGAAGTGATACTGAAGAAGAAAACAGTGAGGAGATCTTGTTTCTGCCTAAAGGGACCTCTCAAGGGTTTGAAATAACTGATACCCTAGAGTCGGTTACAGTCATATTGCCTCATTCAACTAGATCGACAACAAAAAAGGACATTAACATCATCCCATTGCTGAATGGATTAGTGAAGGAACTTACTCCGTATTACAACCAAGCGGTGGATGAATTACAAACTATGTATTTACCTGCTCTCCCTGGAAGGCAGGAAAAGCCTACTCTTTTATAATGCCGAAGGCTAGAGTTCCTCCGAACCAAACGGTCTGTTTACATATTCAGAGATTGATAATGGCTAGCCATCGCCTCTAATGCCAGGCTTGCCAGAACATCTTTTTGAATTGATGAAAAAGCAGGGCTTACATAAAAGTTGGCCTCACCACAAAATTCGGCCTTTTGAGGAAATATAGTCCCGACAGTGCAGGGCCTTTGATACCAGGGGTCTGGAATATTCTCTTTCCAAAAATGAAAATGAACATATACATAGATGCTGTGTGATTATAGCAATTGCATCGACAAATAAAGAAGCTTTACCAGGAGAAAATCTTCCCCCCGCCCCTAATGAATTTGAAGGAGGTCAAGTGACTGTCGATGAACTAAAAGAAATCAATTTGGGGACTGATGATGATCCAAGGCCTACATTTGTAAGTGGCATATTGTCCGAAGAAGAAACCCAACAAATCACATCCTTATTACAAGAATTCAAAGATTGTTTTGCTTAGAATTATGCAGAAATGTCGGGGTTGTCTCCTGATATAGTAATACATTGGCTAGCAATAAATCCCGAAGAATTCCCAATAAAACAGACTCCAAGAAGAATGCGACTAGAAGTTGAAACAAAAGTCGTAGCTGAAACTAGAAAATTAATGGAGGCTGGTTTTATCAGAGAGAAAAATATGCCGACTTGATCGCCAATATTGTGTTTGTGAAAAAGAAAAATGGATAAATACGTGTCTGTATTGATTTTTGCGATCTAAACACGGCATGCCCAAAAGATAATTTCCCATTACCCATAACAGAATTGATGATCGACGACACATCGACACATGATATGTTCTCTTTCATGGATGATTTTTCGGGTTATAATCAAATCAAAATGGCACCCGAAGATGAAAAACACACGGCGTTCAGAATGCCCATCGGCATTTTCTGTTATACTGTTATGTTGTTCGGGAATAAGAATGCTGGGGCAACCTAGCAAAGGGCAATGACCAAAATATTTAATGATTTGATTCATGATATAGTTGAATGTTATGTAGATGATTTGGTTGTCAAAAGTAAAGATAAGCATAATCGTCTCGAAGACTTCAGAACTGCATTTGAAAGATTACGACAGTATGATCTCTAAATGAACCCTCTAAAAATACGCATCTTGTGTGTCTTCCGGAAAATTCTTGAGATTTGTAGTCTAGCACAGGGGCATAGAAATAGATTCATCTAAAATTAAAGCGATCATGGATATGCCTTCACTGACCAGTCTTAAATAGTTAAGAGGCCTGCAAAGGTGCTTAACATATATAAAACGCTTTATTTCTAATTTGTCAGGAAGATGCCAACCATTTCGGCGCTCATAAAGAAAAATGCTTCTTTTGAGTGGGATAATGAATATCAAAAGGCCTTTGATAGCCTTACAAAAAATTTGATGAGCCCTTCAGTCCTGGTCGCTCATACACCAGGGAGGCTGTTGATTCTATATATAGCAGCCCTCGATGAATCTCTAGGGGCACTCTTGTCCCAACACAATGAGGAAAGTAAAGAAAAGACCTTGTACTATCTCAGCCGACGTATGATTGGGACAGAAATCAAATATTCTTCAATCGAGAAACACTGCTTGGTATTAATATTTGCCGTCCAGAGCTCTGACATTATTTGTTAGCTCATAAGGTCACATTAATATCAAGAATTGACCCGCTGAAATTTTTAATAACCCAGCCAATGCTAATAGAGAGGTTAGCGCGATGGGCAGTGTTATTATAATAATATGATATTTTTTGTTTCTCAAAAAGCTTTAAAAGTGCAGGTACTTGCAGATTCTTTGGCAGCACATGCCCTTCTAATAGATTCACCTCTAAATGATGAACTGCCTGACGAACGAATTTTTGAAATTACTCAAGAAGATAAAATGTCTGCATGAGAACTGTACTTTGATGGTGCATCCTCCCTCAAATACTTGCAACATATCAATACGTCAATTGTCAGAGCTGGCATTGGTAGAATCTGTCACCCCGCAAGGAGGAATAATACGATATTCATACGGCCTGGTTGAGCCGTGCACCAATAATGATGCCGAGTATAAAGTATTGATTATGAGGCTTTAACTCGCAGTTGAAATGAAGATTGAAGAACTTTGGATATATGGTTATTCACAATTTATCATAAATCAAATAAAAAATGGCTATAAAGTGAATGAACTTCAGCTAGTAAAATACTACAAGAAAGCTACTCAGCTATTGCGGTAGATACCAAAATATGCTATTGCAAGGGTATTCCGTGCAGAAAACGGTCAGGCAGATGCATTAGCTCATTTAGCCAAACAAATGACCGATCAAAGAAGAGCCTGCATCAATAACAGTGCGATCCAAAAGAATTTTGCATTCTATCATAGCTAAGTCACAAGAGGGATATACACCCCAATATGGAGACGAACAACAAGAAATCAAAAGAAACCTAGAACAAGATAAAGCACAGGAATGCGAGTTATGACTCAGAGGGATAGTGGCATCTATTGAGAGCACAGATGATTGGAGAAAACTTCTCATTGATTTTCTTAAAGAAGGTAGACTTTCACAATTTCCCTCACTAGCCATTTAAATAAAGAAAAGAGCCATGCGCTTTGTCTATGTGACTGAAGTCCTATATAAAAGGTCGTTCAACCAAATTTGGCAATGATGTTTAGGCCCAGAAGAGGCCAGAAAGTCATCGACAAAGTGCATGAAGGCTTATGTGGAGCCCATCAATTAGGGTCAAAAATGATGATGAAAATCAAAAGAATAGACTATTACTGACCAACTATGGTAAAGGATTATACTGATTATGTTATTAAATGCCACGAATGTTAGGTGCATGGAAATATCATTCATCAGCATCCAAATCTGTTGCATCCGACAATATTGTCTTGGCTTTTTGAGAGTTGAGGGACATATAATAGGCTCCATGGACCCACCGTCATCAGCTGGGCATCGTTATATTTTGGTTGCAACCGATTACTTTTCAAAATAGGTCAAAGTAATTGTGCTCAAAGAAGTAAAAGCGATAACGTTATGAAATTCTTTTGAGATCACATAGTCTATCATTTCGGGGTGCCTCGTAAGGTAATCTCAGACAATGAGCTACCTTTCAAAAGTACACAAATAATAAGATTTGTTGAGCAGTATAGAATTGATTGGCGCTATTTTTCTATCTATAACCCGCGAGCGAATGGTTTAGCGGAAGCCTTTAATAAGACATTAGTCAAGCTAATGAAGAAGCTGCTATCATAAAATAAGAGGGAATGACATGATAAATTGGCTGAAGCACTATGGGCCTACAGAACATTTAGAATGATGACTAAAGCAACACTATACTTCTTGTTCGGTATAGAAGCTGTACTGCTACTAGAAGTGGACCTCCCTTCGCTCCGCATTGCCATCCAATTTGAATTGGCTACTGATAGTAACACGTGCCTAAGATTGACCGAATTAGATGCCCTAGACGAAACAAGATTACAAGCTCAATAAAATTTAGAAAGCTACAAAGCCAGAATGTCAAGGGCATATGAACGCCTCTTAAGTCCCCGATCCTTTATCTCAGGAGAATTAGTATTGGTATCGTCCCTCACCGACATATAAGAGGGAAATTTGAGCCTAACTGGGAGGGACCCTATGTTATTGAAAAAACATATAAAGGAGACGCCTATCAACTTATTGACTTCAAAGGCATCAGACCCATGTCCCCAATAAATGGCTTATATTTGAAGAAATACTACCCATAAAGGGAATATAAACTTCAAATGCCAAAGATATGCCTAGGCAATATAAATATGTTTGCCTGTTATAAAATTTCTGTATCTCAAACAAGCCGAAATAAAAGGCTTGAGCTACAGAAAACCAAATAAACCTACAAAGTTAAGATCACAGTCACTCGGTCTACAAGATCATATGGAAGCAGACCTGAGGAAACAAACTTCTGTATCTTAAATAAGCCAAAATATAAGGCTTGAGTTACAGAAAGCTAAACTGACCTACAAAGTCAACGTCGCACTTACTCAGTCTATAAAATATATGAAACGTAGATTTGTGGAAACAAATTTTTGTATCTCAAATATTCCAAAATATGAGGCCTGAGCTACAGAAAGTCAAACAAACCTATGAAATCAAGGTCACAATCACTCAGTCTGCAAAATGTATAAAGAAGGTAGACTTGAGGAAGCAAAACTTCTGTATCTCAAACAAGCCAAGATGAAAGGCCTGAGTTACAGAATAATAAATAAATAAAAAAAAGGGGGTAGGGTCTGTCTTTGAAGAAACCCACTTTCGATAAAGATATTAGCATCGAAAAAGCGCACCTTCGATAGAAGTATTAGGGTTCGAAATAGCCTGTTTTCGATCAGCTTAAGTAAGATCAGAAAACTAAGTGCATAGAAGCTTTTCAGAAAGCTACATCAACTAATCAAGTATTGAAAATAACAAAATCTTGCATTCATTTCCACTATGTCAATATTTGAGTACAAAATGCTCAAGAGAAGGAGGGAAGAAAAGAGACAGTGGAATGGAAAGAGAAAGAATGCTTATGAAGCCTCTTCAGTGGCCTCTTTTGCTTCTGGCTCAAGCTCTGGATCTAATTCAGGCTCAGGTCCCCCTTCTTTGATGGCAAAGAATTTCAGGGTTTCTTCATCAGTTGTGCTGAACATAGGATCCCTATAAGTAACTTTAGTTTTGAAAACATACTGAGCAGATGCCATTTCCAAGAGAGCTTCCCTATTGATTACCCCCTTAATCTAACATGATGGAGGCTAATCTGTTCTAGGTGAGCCCCCCTCCCTCTCATTAAAAAGAAGAAAAAAAAAAAGAAAGAAAGAAGAGGAAAGAGGAAGAAAGAAGAGAAGGCCTAAGATAGAAGAACATTAAGAACCCCTTTCAACTTGGGGTGGAAATAAAACATCATCCTTCTTAAGGCCATGAAAGTAAAACTTCATCCTCTAAACACTTTTCAAATCATCCCTATCAACAAAGACAAAAGCGAAGACCCAGCAGCTATGCTCTAACCAGCTCACTTCGAAGTCAACAATGGTACAGAATGGAAAGATGAGAAAGATATAAGATGGAGAACACCATCCCATGGGCAAATTTATAAGGAGGAGGAAATATAGAGAAAGAGAATTGATAACAAAATCTTCTCTGACACCATATCTTTTGCGACAGAGGCTGCACATAGATGTGATGGGAGAAGGTTCACATCACGGAAGAGATAATAATAAATGTAATCTAGCCATGTTCGAAAAATGCAGAAATGAAAGAATGCAGTCAAATAAATTACCTCTGGAGGCAGATGAAGCAGCTATAGGAGCAGGGATATATGGGCTGTCTATTCGAAAAAGGCCTGGAGCTCTGCGCGGCTCGCCCCAAGGAGGAGGTTTTGTTCGAAAAACATACAGGATTAAGTATGATGGAAACTTAGAAGAAGAGAAGTAAAATATATCAAGTAAATGACCATGAAGGGGAATATGAAGGCCACCTGTTGTGTTGCCTCGGAGAAGAACCCTTCGAAGATCCCAAAAACTTAACTTTACTAGAGTATACATTACCTCCATGTTCGAAAATGCCCCCAAAGTTGCTTCAAAATCATCTAAGCCTTTTATATGAAACCCCAGTGGGCAATTCAAAGGCATGATTCAAAATTTGAAGTTGGTGCCAAAGGAAAACATTGTTGCTCAAAGACTGCTAATTATCTCCAGTTGACCAGTTCAAGGTAAAGTGAAAAAGTCGAAAGGACTCCGCACCTCAGGGATTGAAGGAAATCCATTCTGAGGGCACACTTGATAGAACCCAAACTGTCTACTAGCGCGGTTTGGATGATACATCTCTAAAAGAATTTGAGAATCGTGCCTGAAGAACAGCCAAGCGGGACGAAGGTTGATCAAAACTTCCTTCAAAGTAGATGATAAAGGCTGGAAAAGGAAAGGTAGCTCTCTGCCTCTGCTCTAAGAATCAACTAATTCCTTGCCAACAAAAGGATTAATGCCTTGAAATCCCAAGTAAAATTTTATCTGAAAGTGATCATGGCATACATGGGGAGCAAAGAAAAATAGTCTTATCCTTTCCATCTTTCTATTTGGGATGACATTTATTAACTGGAGCAGAGTAGAGAAATGATGATCGAAAAAGTACCGAGGAACTTCATTCGAAAGAACATAGGCTTCTTGTACATAAAAATGAATCTAACTATGAATAATGTGCCAAGGAAGCCTCACTCTACAATTTTCAGGAGTTGAACTGAGTATGTCTTTAAGACTCCTGCAGATATAGGCCAAAATTGCAGGAGTTAAGGCCACAGATTCTCCCCCTGCCAATAATCCAATCATCAAGATTACTTAAGGACGAAAAGATGAAGTGCTGTCGGGGAAGACAAAATAACAATCATGTAGCTAGAAATCCTATAAAGAAGGCGCTTGGCGAAATTCTTGGAGCCGCTATTCCTTCATCTTAATTGAAAGAACTCAATTCGAAAATACTCTCCCCAGATCTGTTTGAACAATTCAAAGGATTCTAGGGAGACAATTATGACCTTCGAAGGTGACAAACAAAAAAGGAAATCCAAGAAGATAAAGGGATGATCTCTATAGAGCTAGATTGCAGAAGGGCTTGGGCAATACATAAAACCTCCCATGCCCCTCTGAATAAATAGACCTCTCTTCAAAATTATCTGCAGCACTATATTTATGATCGAAAAGGTCAATATCTGCGGGTATGCATACATCATAAGGGCGGCCGAAAATAGGTAAGCCTGTGATAATTTTAATGTCCCAATGTGTCAGAGTCATCTCATCTCTCCCAATCTATAGCGAATTGGTGAGGCTATTCCAATACTGTAATAAACCAAGGGCCCACTGATTTTGAAGGTGATTATAATCAAATAAGAAGCATAAACTGCATGGTAAATACTAGCCTATTGAAGAGTTGCATAGCGAGTTTTTAAAATATGCTGGGCCCAATGGGTATAACCCTTAAAGGAATAACAGGGTTGTCCTAAGAATGATGAGGTCCACCAATCTATGATTTCCCTTTGAAGAAGCTTACATAGCAAATCGGGAATGACCTCAGAGCTGAAGATATCCTCAAAAGGGTATAAAATATACCTATCTTCATGCCAACATTATTAACCAATCTTTCCATAAGCTGTATTTCTCTTATATGAAAGAAAGTCAGTGGAGTCCAAGAAGAAGGGTGATCATAAGGAAAAGGCCTAATAAGTAGATATTTCAAAGAAGGATGTTTCTGAAACATCCCACAAAAAAAAATCACAGTTCTGTAGAAATTCACGACTCAAGGAAAGTCGCTCAGAAATAGAGAATCTACCTTTAGGATCCTGTTTGGATATGAAATTATGGATTTCTTCTATAACGTCTGAGTATTTGTTGTGAACTTTTTGAATTTCGTCTTGATGATTTGAATTAAATGTATGTTTATTTAGAATTTAAAGTTTGGGTAATAATTTGGCTAAACCTTGTGTGCGAGGTTCGAGCCAGATGCCCAAACCTCGTGTGCGAGGTTAGAGGCTGCAAAGTAAAGCATGATTAGTTAAATATCTTGAACGATGAACATAACATCTTGCACGATGATAAATAGGGTGAACCTCCAAATGTCGTGTGTTGAATCCAGTTGTTATCGGTATGTTAGGTAGGATTTGGAGTTTAGTATTCAACTATGCCAAGTGGCATGACCTTCGTGCCACGTGTAGGAGAACTGGAAGTTTTAATGCCATGTGTCTAAAAATGTGGCAAAAGTGTAGGGAAAAGTATTTATACTAAAAAAAATGGATTATAGTTAATATATGATTTTGGTTGTGTTTTCTTCCCATTCTTTGATTCTGTTTTGTTCTGCTAGAGCTGGACAAACAACTAAGGTAAAGAGAGAATTCTGGGAAGGAATCCAGATAGAAAGCTGATTTCAATGGCTGACACAAGGTAGACAAAGCTCATGCATATAAATTTAGAAATTCAAGCTTTAATCTGGTATTTAGAGCAAATTAAAGTGCATATTATTATTATCCGTGGATTTGAATGCTTGAATATTGTACGTAAGGTGAAGTTTTAAAGCTAATTTCTGAATTGAGAATGTTTTTACAGATATTTTGCTTTGCTGAAATATTTCTTAGAAGAATAAACTCATGTTTAAGTGCGGAAATATTGTAGTTATTGCTATCATTTTATTTCTTATTAGGTTATATGTTTGAGTTGATGACAACAAGAATGCCAAGTCTGAAGGACTTGTTTGAAAGATAATTTGAATTAAAAGTTATGCGAGAACTGGTTGACACACCGATTTCTCGTGGTATATTTATCTGCCTAAATTGAGAATTGGTGATTTCAAGTGATGGTCGCTGAGGACTGTTCACATTGTACTATTGATTTCCAGTCTACCGCTGAGGGTATGATTGTCAAATATGCTATTAATCTCCAGTCTACCGCTGAGGGTATGATTGACAATGATGTTACTTATTTCTAGTTTACTGCTGAGGATATGATTGACAATAATGCTACTGATCTCCAGTCTACCACTGAGGGTATGATTGACAATGATCTATGACATTATTATCTTGAGTAGTCGCTGAGGATTATTCAATTTTCTTTGGGCAGAGTGACGATACACTAAGAAGTCAGGGCTATTGACGAAAGTGAGTTAAAACTTCGTTCCCGATGTTTTGTAAAAGAATCTCTTACCTACTGATATATCATTTCTGTTTCCGCCTCATTCGATGGAATCAATAAGCGGGATCGGGGAGTAATGTATATGATGTTACGGGGGATGCTATAGCTTAAGTATCGTGACCGATGTTATGGCTGATACTGTTGCCCTATCATCGTGATCGATGTTATGGGGAAAGATAGAATTTTTGTATTTGATGTTTTGGACTGATATACGTTATGACTGATGTTATAGGCTGATAAACGTCGTGTCTGACGTTATGAGGTGATGAATGTTGTGTCCGATGTTATTGGCTGATAAACGTCGTGTCCGATATTATGGGCCTATGAATATCGTCTCCGATGTTATGGGTGTTGCCGTAGTCGATGTTGAGATAGGCTAAACTAGCGGATCGAACATATCGTGTCCGATGTTATGGGCAATGCTGTAGTTTAAGCATCATAACCAATGAGAGCATTCTATACGTTAATCATCGTGACTGATGTTCGAAATGGCCGAACCATCATATCGAGGTTCGAGATCTGTAAAAGAGATTGGTTGAATTATCACTATAAATGACAGGTTTGAGAGTTTTGCTTTGAAAACCACGTGTAGGGCTAATAAGTAAACCTTGATAATATTATGAGATGATCGTTGTGCATGTGAAATTTTGTTCTTTGTATGGGTTTTGTCTACTTAGTCGATTTAGTGGACTGACGTCTTTTTGGTAGGTACTCACTTACAAAGGCAAGCACAGGGCAAGGGCAAGGGCAAGGAGTTGGATGAGGCTTAATGCGTTTTCTTATTTAGTTATTTCAATATTAATTCTGGACTTTATGTATTCAAATGATCTTTTGTATTGAATATGAACAAATTGTGATGTGTTTGCTAGAAATAATGTGCTATAAAATATCGATCTTCTAACATCGATCTTCTAACATCGATCTTCGATATTTTATTTTACTGAGGTTTTATGTATGATTTTCCGTCACACCCTCTCTACAAACGGGGTAGTAGAGTGGGACGTGACATCTTCCTCCCCAAAATCAGCCATTTCGAATGAAATCCAGAAGTGAAATGCATTCGTTGGGAGGCAATTTGTTTGCACTTAAAAAGTTTTCAAAATGAAACAGTAACGGTCTAGATGATCGTTTGAAAGGTTCGATATTTTTTGAACTTTTCCCTGTTTTCGAAGGAATGAGTTCGAAAAAGTAGTTCAAATGAATTAGAGGTATCTCTGGAATGAAGCTTTAAACAATAGCACAGATCCACTACCTTCGATGGGCCCAGGGTCTTCAAAAATCTAAAACATCTAAAATAGAAGCTTCTGCGAAACTAAGATCCTTTCATCTAAAACAACCTTTGAAGAACTGTGATTTCGATAAAATCAATCATTGACTTTAATCGAAAACACAACAGAACAACCACTAGTAGCACCTATAAATACCCTCCTGGCTACTGCAAAAAGGCTAGATTCCCGCAAAGTTGAACTGTAGAAGCTGAAATCCCGAAGTGTTTTAAGTGCAGGGCGAAAGACAGTGATCGAAGGAAGTGAAGATTGGTGAGCCTTTTCTTCGGCTACTAGGTTCTAAACTCTTCCTCTCTCTCCAGCGAACTCAAAAGCTCGTGCTGGCTATAACTATTATCTAAGAATGATCTTGTAAGATAGATCTTAAGATCCTTGAGATGCCATAAAGCTAGCAGAGCTTCCATGAACTAGGAAAATTCAATTCTAAATCTATGAACTTTAGATGCCAGAATAACACAATACTTTAAAATGATAAGAGAATGCAATCTTCTGGCTAAGATAATGGCAAGATTGCTCTAAATCAATAAGAAATTCCTAGCAGATCTTTGCAAAACTCCAGATCTATGGAGTGAACACTCTCTAAAAGAGAGAAACATGATGATGAACTCTATTAAACTCTTTCGATGCCTCTAGGCTGTGTGTATGATAGCATCAGTTCCTTACCCTACACTGATACCAGCCAGCTCCTTAAGAAAAACGAAATTAAGAATGATTCCTAGGTCAACAACTCTTCCTGACATCTGGCCTTCATCTTTTTCAAATAAGGCCGAAGATCTAAAGTTTCTAAAGGTTAAGACTATTGAGGTGCAGACTTGGCACTTTCATTCGAACCAGAGTGTTCGAGCTTATCCTCCCATGAAACTCTAAGGGAGATTAATCTATCTTTTGGAAGGACCTTTCGAAACAAGGCTTTCAACCTAAGGCTTTCGAGTCTGTCCTCCCATGAAACTCTATAAGGGAGATTAATCTATCTTTCAAAAGAACCTTTCCAACCAAAGCTTCGAAACAATTCCTTCGAACTACAAATATCATGTAATTCCTCTCAAACATCGTGCACGATCATCCATAACTGTGCACCTCAAGGATCATATTTAATATCATGCATGTCCTCTCAAACATCGTGCACTACCATCTATGACTACACTTTAAAAATCATATTTAAACATCGTATATGAACTCCAAAGCATCTTGCACAGCCCTTTGATCAACACTTCATGTGCAATCTCAAAGATCGAATTCAAATGTCGGGCACGACTATTTGCCACACTTCATTGGCTACGACCTCAAAGGTGGTCATGTCTTCATACATCGCACACGATATTTCAAAGCAATCTCTCCATACATCGAAAATTGTCTTCAAAGTAATCTTATCATACATCGTGCCTGATCTTTCGAAGCCATCCCTTGATGCATTGAATGTTGCTTCTCAAGCAATATCCTGATACGTCGTCTACAACCATTCGATGAAATCTCATACATCAAAGATCATCTTCGAAGCAATCTCTTTAAATACCAAGGGTCGTTTTCGAAGGTCACTTCCAAAGTCTCCTGCATTGAAGTTTGTGAAGCATATCTCATATCTCCCCTTCGAGTAGACGTTGGCTGAATAAAGATGCTCATTGTAGCCTGGATAAAGTAATGACCTCGATGAGAGCAAACCCAAACATGTTGTCAAATCAAAGCCAAAGGCTCTAAATTCCCTAAAAAAAATTGCCATGCCTACCCCTTAATAGTAGGCTGCTATGCCCTTGAAATGCTATCTCACAAGCTCAGTGAACTGGATCAGGAAATGATAAAAAGATCACAAGCAGGTAAATCCCAGCTGGATAAATTCCAGTAGGAAAACTTATGTCAGTTGATTTTGCCTAAATGACAACCATCACAAATGCAATTATCGTGGCTCCTGAATTCAGGTCATCAATGTAATAAAGAAATGTTCTCCATCAATCAAAAGTTTCATTCCTCCAATGAAGGATAGGTAATTAACTACAATCTTGCCTCTGTAGGAAATCGTAAGATCCCCAGAAACTCTGAAGTTCTAGAGTTATCACCTCTAAGGCGAAATCTATGTCCCGAGGAGATGAAATTCTTCAAAAGCCTTTTGACTAAGTTTATTAATGTTATGCCTAGTGATTTTTCTAGTGAGCTTCTACCAATAAGGGATATTCAACACGCCATTGATGTTGTCTCAAGGTCTCAATTACCAAATTTACCATATTATAGATTAAATCCTAAAGAACTAGAGGCTTTCAATAGGCAAGTTGGTGAATTATTAGAGGAGAGATTTGTTAGGGATAACTTGAGCCCTTGTGTTATTCCTGTTCCTCTTACCCAAAGAAGGAACTTGAAGGATTTGTATTGATAGTAGAGCTTTCAATAAAATCACTATTAAATATAGATTTCCTATTCCTCATTTAGAAGTTATGCTAGACATGCTGGTAGGATTAGTTAGTATTGTAAGATTGACCTTAAGAGTGGTTACCACCAAATTAGAATTGGACTTGGAGATGAATGAGAAACTATTTCTAAAACTCAAGATGATCTTTTTGAGTGGTTAGTAATACTGTTTGGATTATCGAATGCTCCTGACATACATCTTATACCCATTTATAGGAAAATATTTAGTGCTTTACTGTGATGATATTTTAATTTATATTAAATCTACAAAGGATCATTTAGAACACCTCCACAGTCTTTGTTACACGTAGGCAAGCTAAACTTTATGTCAACCTAAACTTTATGATCATACGATTCGGTGACACGATAATTTTTCAAAATATAGAACACAAACATGACATAACACATTAAATATAATAATAATAAAATTAATGATTCATATTTAAAAAATAGATAAAATATAGAATAAACTTGAATTTTTAAGTATAAATAATTTGTGAGTAACACAGAAGTCTCATAAGATCAAGATGAGAATTTGAGAAGAAATATTAACATTGAAGAGATTTGAGATGTAGATTTAGGGTTCACTTTGTAAAGTAAGTGGGAGAATAAGAAAAAATATAATTTGCTTGCTAGGACAATCATGACGAGCACGACAATAAGAGGAGGTAAGAGCTCTTGGCATTGAAGATGAGAGAAGGACAAAAGTGAAGTTAGAGTTCTAAATTTTTTGCGATTAGTTTATTTTTGTGAGGCACGAGGGAAATGAAGGAGGAAAAAGTTTAATTTAGCATGGTTAATTTAAAATTTTGACTTATATTTGGTAAAATTTTAATAATAATAAGAGATAAATTTTTAGTTTTATTAAATAATATTTTAACAACGACAACAAACTAAGTTTTTATCCCACTAGGTGGAGACGACTATATGACTTTTTTTATTTTGCTTGCCCTTAGATAAAATTTTAATAATAATAAAAAAATTTAAATATTAATAAAAGAACAAAGCGGAGGTAGATGTTTCTATATATTTTTGTCTTATATTTAATGTTATTAAAAAGTATAATATTAATAAATAAATTTAAAATTAAAATTAAATGTATCTAATTCTATTCTTTGTTTCAAAAGTATTATATATTTTAGAAGTGTTCTGAAAGTGTCTCATAAGTGCCCTATATTTTGGAAATGTCTTAAAAGTGTTTTAAGGTGTTCCAAAGCGTCCTTGTGTGTTCAAGAAGTGTACTTTAGTTTTTTTTTAATATGATTTTAAGAAGTCTCCCCGCGTGTCCTCGTTGGGTATGCATACTCGATTCATCCTTGCGCGAGTTGTTTGTTCAGGAGTTGCATATTGGTGGTGTAGCTGGCCATTTTGGTCGGGACAATACGAGTGCCCTTGTTAGCGACGTGTATTATTGGCCTAGGCTCCATAAAGATGTGGCTCGTGTCGTAGCTTGATGTCGCACATGCTAGGAGGCCAAGGGAGGAAAATAGGACGCTGGGTTGTATACGCCTCTCCTAGTACCTGATTACCCGTGGGAGAACTTAAGCATGGACTTTAGCTCTGTTTGGCAACTGGCTAAAAAAAAGGCTTATTTTAGCCATGGCCAAAATCTTAAATTTATTTTAAAAAAAATTTAAAAATTATTTTATATCTCATCCTACACAAATTCTAACATTAAAGAATCACTTTATTTCACATTCAACACAATTTTTAATATAACTAACTCATTTTATTTCAGATCATATACATTTTTCTAAAATTTTTCACAAAACTTTTTCAAATTATTTTTTTTTCCTCCAACCAAATAGTGCCTTTGTGCTTAGCTTACCCAGAACATTGAGAAGGCATAACAATATATTAGTGGTGGTGGACTATTTCTCCAAGATGTCACACTTAATATCGTGCACTAAGACGTCGAATCCCTTTCAAATTGCTGCGTTGTTTATGGCAAAAATTGTGCACCTCCATGGCCTTCTAAAAACGATGGTCTTGGATCGAGACGTAATGTTTATAAGTTGTTTTTGTTAGACCTTGCAGAAAAGACTCGGGATCAAGCTCTTATACTCCACTGCCTACCACCCACAAATAGACAACCAGACAGAAGTAGTGAATAGAAGCTTGGGTAACCTACTACGCTGTTTAGTTGGCGAGCGGAGTTCACCTTCAATAACTCCGTTAACAGGTCTACCGGCATGAGCCCATGCAGAGTTGTCACTGGATTATAACTCATGCTTACCTGTAAATTTAGTTGAGCTACTTCCAACATACAAAACAAATGATCTTGCATCTGCATTTGCATCTCATGCGCATGAGCTACATAACGAAATAAGGAGGAAACTAGCCTTAAATTATGAAAAGGTCAAAGATGAAGTGAACAAACATAGGAGGCAAATAAAATTTGAACAAGGGGATGAGGTGATGGTTAGGGTGCATCCCGAATGGCTCCCACTAGGAGCCCATAAAAAGTTAGTGGCTAGGAGAATGGGTCCCTACCGGATTCTGGGAAAAATTAATGCGAGTGGTTATGAGTTAGATCTTCCCTTGGAGATGGGCATTAGTCCCGTCTTCAATATAACTGACTTGTGTCGCTATCATGAGCTTGTATCCATTCCATTTCAGACCCCACTACCCCAGCCATCTCCCCATATTCCTTACATGATGTCCGCCACTAATAGACATGATAGCTTCCCTACACCCCTGCCTAGAGAGATACCTTAGGATGTTGCCCAACTTTCCTTGGAGGAGGAGGGCTCGATCATGCGGCCGACTCGATGTGCAATTGCAACCACTCTTCAGTATCTCCCGGAGTGACACATTACTGGGTCTTTTATTCTCAAAGACATCATTGAGGAGTAGATTGTTGCCACTGCTGATGGCGGCATTTGGAGATTCCTGATTAGATGGAAGGATCACCCCTCATTCGATGATACATGGTTCACTTTGTAGAATCTACAGGCCCTATACCCTAAGTTTATGCAGACTCACCTTGATCTACACTCGACGACGTCGAGTTCCTAGTTGTAGGGGAGAGTTGATGCAGTGCATCTCTGAAACTGACTCTATCGATGGCGCCGAGCATGACTACTGATGGACCACACTGATATCTTGATGTATTTATTATTTAGTTGTTTATGCATGATATTATATTAGGTGGTTGGGTTTAGTGGGTTAGGTTATTTGTACGAGTGAGATTCATTTTTTGTGTGGGCATTTGGGCTCATTTGGATGAGTTATTGGGCCTAATAGTAACAAAAGCCCAATAACTCAAATTGTTTCAAACTCCATTTGACTGTGACCATTAAATCCCTTTAAAATGATATAATGGCTATGAATGAAGGGTATTTGACTATTTATAGTTTGAGTGGGGGGGGGGGAGATGGGGAATTTTCTTGGTTTTTAAGCCATTACTTCCCAACGACGCTGCTAGTGGCCCACGTGCCTGCCGTCATGCCTCTGATGGGGAGGTGTTGTTGGTCCAAGCCTTCTAGCTGCCGCCGCTGCGACCCTCTGTTTTGGTCGCCGCCACCTAATAATTGAGGCCCCACCGCTGTTTGAGGGTGGACCACTGTTGGAAGTTTGAGGCTACAGCCATCGCTTGAGGTGGAGGCCACCATCCAAGAGTGGAAGTGTCGCTACCGCCGCCTCATCCATCTGGTTGCGATTGATCGACGTCGATCCTGTCTATGGATCTATGGGTTAGATCCCTTGCTATCTATCTCCCTCTCGTCCCCCCTTTCCTCTACTTTTGTTCTAGCTTCTTCTCCATTCCTCTAAAAGTTTGAAGTATTTAATTAATCACATGATTAGCAAGCTATCTTGAATATTTTCCCCTCTCTTTATGCATATGAACTTGTGTATGAAAGCAACTTATGGTATTATTGTGTATGCTTGGCTTTGTATGAGGGCTTGATCTAAATTTTAAACTCCCCATTAATTTTGCTTGGAATGATGGTTCTCACACTAGCCTAGGCTTATTGTATGCGCGTCTAAGGATCACCAAATCCATGTGTTAAATTCATTTTGTCCCTATGTTTCTTTGCTGAACTTTTCCTTACATAATGCTTGATAATTTTCCCCCAATTTAGCTATGTGGCTCTTCACTTAATTAGCATTTTATGTGCACTCTTGCATTTTTTTTATTTGGGCTTGTGTTTAGGTTTTCATCATTTGCATTTGTTTCTGTATTTTCTTAAAGCATCACCAAAACTTTCCTAGGATTCACTACAAACCCAATGTGAATATGCATACTTTAATAATTATGGTTATCATAGTTTGATCTCCTCTTTGCATTTAATTTTAAATCAAAATCCAAAAAAAAATTAAGCTTGTTTTCAGCATTTAATAACCTAGATATTAACGTAATATTGTTAGCGTAACCTTATTTGATAGTGTAAGAACCGTATTAATGATCCTGCGCTTGTCAATGTAAGGCTTTGTAGAGACAGATCTGGGCCTATCTTCCTTGTGTTTGGTTGCCTGGCACAGTAAAAAGGCTCTCTATAGTGGAATTGTTGGGGTTTAATTAGGTTAGCTAGGTCATTGGCTGGGTTGATGTGTAGGATCCAAAAATTGACTATGAAATTAACCTATTTATGGGTTAAATCAACTCAAAATGAGTACAAAATCAGGTTTATCATGTACCCAACTGTATTTTGGTCATTTTGTGGGCCCAATTTGAATGAATTGGCACCCAATTGGATGTAAGTTTTTTAATAAGTTATTTGGCAATCACCTGTTAAATTTAAGTCAAACAATAACATTTCATGGGAGCTTTTGTTAGACTTCTCAAGATGCACATTTCCACTTAAGTTTTATCCAATTTTGAGGTGACCTAGTGGTCAATTGGATGGCCAAATTTTTTGGTAAATTATTTTCAATTTTCCGAAAGTTTCCTTATTTAATTTGAACAATTTGGGGATTAATTCAACCTAAACTTTATATTACTATGCTCCATATAATTTTCTAAAACATTATGGAGAAGTTTGGTGATTTTTGAAGACTTTTTTGAATTTTCTTAATTTTTTTGGGTTTATTTCCTGGATTTAATAAATCCAGGAAAAACTAATTTTGTCAAATTAATTTTAATTTGGCTTTTCTTTAGTCCCAAATTATTTTGAGGTAAACAACCTGCCACATCGATCTTCAAGAGAAACCTCTGGCATCTCCAATCGAAAATGTAATTGTTATTCCTATTGAAAAAGGAGAGAAAATTGGGAATGTAACTTTGTCTAATGATCTTAATGAAAACAAAAGACTTCTAGTTGCCCTACTTTGTGAGACCTTGATGTTTTTGCTTGGAGTCCACAAGATATGCAAGGGCTGGAGTGTAAGGTAACCGAATACAAACTCAACAAGGACTTGAGCCACTGCTCAATAAAGAAGAAGAATTTCGGGGGCAGATAACAACGGGCTGTCAACGAGGTGGAAAAGCTTCTCTTGGTAGACTTCATCAAAGACGTCAAATATTCATAATGGTTTGCCAGTGTGGAGCCTGAAGAATTATGCCAAATTGAGGATGTGAGTAAATTTGCCCAAAAGTTTACCCGCTGCCAAAGATCGATTGGCTAGTTGACTTCACTGCAGGTTATTCGATAGTGACTTTCTTAGATACCTTCTCTAGAATCACCAAATGTAAATGTCCAAGGAAGATGAAGAGAAAACATCTTTTTCATAATAGACTTTGGCACCTACTACTTCAAAGTCTTGCCTTTTGTTTTGATGAACGCAGGTGATACAGGTGCATCGGAGGCATCAATCTACGACTTCATTTATGTCTGAGGCAATTCGTTCATAAAATTCTTAAAGAGCTTATACCAAAATATTTAGGACCTTTATTGATGTCTGCTTCAACCAAGTAGACTGAAGTATTTTTTCATGATTTGTGCTTTTGCTGGAAGCGGGTTGGCAGGTGATTTAAGTAAAGTTTTGAGGGCAAATAGGTCTTTTGGATTTCAGTTGGCGCTGGTTATGTACGGAGGTGAGGGCAATGGTAGAGTTAAGGAGAAAGTGCGAGGGCAATTAAGTCTTTTGGCATGCTATTATGTGCTGCCCTAAAAGAGAATTTAAGGCCTTTTTGGGATGAATTTAACCTGATTAATCTTATAAATAAATTTCGCTGCATGTGAATTACAATTCAACCAGTTTTGACAGTCCAGTTTGGCTAATTCATAATGATTTGAGTTAATTAGTAGTTAATGAATCATCGAATTATTAACTAAATGACGGATTTTCAAGATCTAGTAAGATGGTTTAAGCCTCCAAATTTTGCTGTATTCGACTTCATTTCATAGGTCAATTAGATGACCAAAGGTTTATAACTTAGATTTCTCGAATTAATTGATCCTTCAGTGATTTTGTATCAATTCGGGCACTAAATCAATCCAATTTTTTGTAGCATAGTTCTCCATAAGTTTTCACTAATATTTGGTATTTTTGATAATTTTTTCTTAGGATTTTTATTTTGTCTAATTAATGAATCTAAATAATTCAAATAATTGGAAAATTTTAGACCAAATTAGGGATTAAATTAACCCAAAATTTGGTAATCGTGTTACCAATATTATTTCAAGCCTTTGGAGCTAGCCTATCAAAGATCATGAAATTGCCACTTGTCGAGCTCTGCCTTGTTTTCTCCTTTAATCCAGCGGGATTAAAACCTGCTGTGGGATCAAAATGGCAAAGGGCTCAGATAGTACCAAGTGTCTAGCCTTTCTATCGCTCAAATTGATCAACTCCAGTCATTAATTAATTATTATATTTGCTTATGGTCTAAATTGCACTTGAATCAAATTAATGTAGGATCAAGCATAGCTAGAGGGAGGTGAATAGACATAATTAAAAATTTTAAATTTAATTTACTTAATATAAATTGTTGGTGTAATAACTCAAAAATATAAGTAATATAAGAATTAACACAAGCGGAATTACAATGTAATATAAAATGTAAGAGAATCACTCACTCTTCTTTCTTATGATTGAATCTTAAAGACTAAAAGAAGAGTAGATAGAGAGCTTGAACACTTGAGTCCAAATCACGCTTAAATCGCATTGAACATTTGCTTTTTCCTCTACTTGAATGCTTTTAACATTTTGGAATGATGCTGGAACTTTGGAATGATGCAGGAAGATGGTAGTTAAGAGTAATTAATGAGCCAAGAAAAAACCCCTAAAACCCCTATCCCTTTAAATAATGAGTGTTCTAATGGCTACGAAATCAGGCTAGAATATGCCTGGAGATCAACTTCAGGTTGATCATCAACTAGCTATTAAGCATTCAAAACAAGCCAACAGTCAGGTCTTAGCCTTGTGACTAAGGTCAACCTGAGAAAATTCTCAATAAGGCCAAACTTTCTATTGAGGGTCGCTGCAGGAGGTAAGGTCGACCCATGGTTAACCTCACTACTACAGGTCGCCCTCCAGCTACCCTGGAGCCAATAAAGCCTGAGATCAACTTCACCACTATTAGCTAGCATGTATAAGCCGATTTTAATTCTTGCTTGATTTTAAAATAATCTAATTAATACGTATAAAATTCTAAGTATTTAAACTCACATCCAACCTAGTCTAGCATTCAAAGATCAATCTCACAATAAATCTACTCTCTACAACAAGCCAAGCCTTTATCCCATTAGATGGGGTCGACTATATGAATCCTTTATTTTTATTTCACTCTATTAAATAATAAATTTTTATTTAATTCTAAATATACAACAACAACAACAACAACCAAGCCTTAATCCCACTAGGTGGGGTCGGCTACATGAATTCTTTATTTTCATTATGCGCTATCAGTAACCAAATTCTTATCTAAGTTTAAATAACCAAGATCACTCCTTATAGTTTCTTGCCATATCTTCTTTGGTCTCCCTCTTCCTCTTTGTCCATGGGCAAAATCCAATAACTCAAATTTTCTAACTGGAGCTTCAATCGGCCTACGATTTAGATGTCCAAACCATCTAAGCCGACTTTCTCTAAGTTTATCCTCAATTGGTGCAACACCAACTTTCTTTCGGATATACTCATTTCTCATTCTATCCTTTCGTGTATATCCGCACATCCACCTTAACATCCTCATTTCTGCAATATTTATTTTATTTGTATGTTTCCTCTTTGCAGGCCAGCATTCAGCACTATATATCATCGCTGGTCTTACTACAGTTTTATAAAATTTACCCTTGATTCTGGATGGGATTTTTCTATCGCACAACACACTAGAAGCATTTCTCCATTTTACCATCCTGCTTGAATCCTGCTAATAACATCATTATCTATTTCGCCATCATTTTGTATAATTGATCCAAGGTATCTGAAGCGCTCACTCTTCTTGACAATTTGATTACTAATTGTCACATCTCCAATATAAGTATTTCTTTCTTGACTAAATGTGCACTCCATATATTCAGTTTTTGATCTACTGAGATGAAAACCTTTAGATTCTAGAGCATTCCTCCAAAGCTCTAGTTTCGCTTTAGCTCCCTTTTTAGTTTTCTCAATAAGGACAATATCATCTTCGAAGAGCATACACCAAGGCACTTCATCTTGGATATGTCCAGTCATGACTTCCATAATCAAAGCAAAAAGATACGGACTTAAAGCCAAGCCTTGGTGTAATCCAATTGTAATAGGAAAATTCTTAGTCAAACCTCCTTGTGTCCGAACAGAGGTAACAACTCATTCATACATGTTTTTAATAACTTAAATATCAGCAGTGCAAATCTCTTTC
The DNA here is from genome assembly GCA_019297695.1 of Apostasia ramifera. Classification (NCBI taxonomy): domain Eukaryota; kingdom Viridiplantae; phylum Streptophyta; class Magnoliopsida; order Asparagales; family Orchidaceae; genus Apostasia; species Apostasia ramifera. The sequence goes on along the minus strand of JAEMOT010003872.1, from coordinate 231,374 downwards.
TTTTCTAAAACTCTCTAAAGTACTTCTCTTGAGACTTTATCATAAGTTTTTTTCAAATCAATAAAAACCAAATGTAGGTTTTCCTTTCTCTCCTTGAATTTCTCCATTAAACTTCTTAATAAATGAATGGCTTCTATAGTAGATCTACCTGGCATAAAATCAAACTGATTCTCTGATACCTTAGTATTATGGAGTAACCTTTGTTCGATCACCCTCTCCCAAAGTTTTAAAGTATGACTCATTAATTTAATTCTTCTATAATTGGTATAATTTTGTACATCGCCTTTATTCTTATAAATAGATACTAATATACTCTTTCTCCATTCATTTGACATCCTCTTAGTTTTCAAAATCATATTAAACAATTTAGTGAGCTAAGAAACTCCATCATCTCCTAAGCACTGCCAAACATCAATTGGGATGTTATCTGGTCCTATTGCTTTTTTATGCTTCATCTTCTTTAAAGCTTTCCAGACTTCAGCTTTACTAATACGTCGGATGTAGGAGTAATTTTTACTTTCTTTTAGGGTGCTGAATTCTGTAAGATCAATTGAATTTTCACAATCTTCATTGAAAAGTTGTTGAAAGTAACTCATCCATCTATTTTTGATATCTTCCATAAATAGTACTCTTTGATCTTCATCTTTAATACATTTTACTTCAATTAAATCTTTCGTTTTTCTATCTCTTGCCTTGGCAATCCTATATAATTGTCTTTCTCCTTCTTTAGTGTCTAGCTTCTTATATAAATCCTCAAGAGCCATATTTTTTGCATTGCCTATTGCTTTTTTAGATTCTCGTCGAGCCACTTTATATTTTTCCCACTTATCATTATTTTTGTTTTTAAACCAATCTCTATAACTCTTCTTCTCCTTGATTTTTTCTTGTACGTCATCTTTCCACCACCAAGTGTCTTTATTATTTGGAATCATTCCTTTGGATTCTCCCAGCACATCCTTCGCTACCTTACGGATACAATTAGCAACTGTCAACCACATAAGATTATTTTTTATAATTTCTTGTTATGTATTTTTTAGCCTTTCTCTTCCACTTTTTATATGGGCAAAATCTAATAATCAAATTTTTCTTTACTGGAATTTATATCGGCCTATGACTTATATGTCCAAATTATATAAGTCAACTCTTTCTAGGTTTATTTTAAATTGAGGTTACTTCAACTTTCTTATAGATATACTCATTTTTTATATTATTTTTTCGGGTATCCTGTTTATCTATTTTAGCATTTTTATTTCTATAATGTTTATCTTACTTATGTGTTTTTGTTTTATACGTCAGCATTCAACATCATATAACATCATTAGAATTACAACTGTTCTATATAATTTACCTTTAACTCTAACTGAAATTTTTTTATCACATAATTCGTCATATTTATTCCTTTACTTTATCTATTCTGTTAATAACATCATCTATTTCACCGCTATTTTGTATGATCGATCCAAGATATCTAAACGGTTTGCTTTTTCTAATAACTTAATCATCAATTATCATTTCTTTACTATAAATATTTTTTTCTTAACTAAATTTATACTCTATATATTCGCCTTTTGATTTATTAAAATAAAAATTTTTAAATTCTAATGTATTTTTCTATAGCTCAAATTTCACTTTAGTACCTACTCTAGTCTTATCAACGAGGAGAATATTATTTGCAAAGAGCATACACTGGGCTCGTTTGGTTAGTGAATAAAAAGTGAAGTTTCCCTAAATTTTGATGTTTGGTAAGCCGCCTAAGAATAGATTTATGCTGTTTGGTATAATTGTATTTTTGACCTCAATTGGAGAGTGTAGGTTTTAATGCTAATATTATTTTTTTAATACTTTATGTTATAATAAATTTCATTAATTTTATTTCATGTTCAACATTTAAAAATTACAAATACCGAATTTACCGACATTATATTACATTATATCACATAAATATACTTTAATCATAGTATTAAAATAAAATTGATTTATTCCTAATTGAATAACACTATTCTTGTAACCCAAAAAATTATAAATACAAATTAAAAATACTAACAAAGTAACATGTCGTAATAGATATATAGAAACATCACTTTCAAGCACGAATGTTAATACAAACATCATTTCAATATATTTTCGCAGTACATATATACGTAATTTCAACTACGAAATATATTTTGTGATGAAAAATACTACAAAATATATTTTGCGATATAGAATAATACATGCAAAACACCAACATGGAGAATAAGAAATATTGTACTTCAAATATAGTACATAATTTAGTTATTTTCTAAAAAAATATGTAAATTAGTTTTTTTCTTTTCTTTCTAAATTTTCCTGATGTCGTAGTCCTGCTAGAAAGCCAGCTAGTAATGCAATGCTAACTTTAGTACCACCTTTGCTTGATGGAGCAGTATTCATATTATCATTACACTTAACTAGTAAAACTATTTGTTTTCCTGTATCTTTTGGAATACAGAATAAGAGGAAAGTAGGGAGACAAATGCCTCTTTTTCATTATCGTTCAAACTTTGATATACAAGTAGTTCCCTTCCATTATCTGATACAGGGGTATGAGAGACTCCTTCCATTTGCTTGTCTATAGGTATCAATTGGGGTCTTCGATTTCTTTGACGAGTCTGGCGGCGATGTCCATGCACCTTTTCGCCTAGGCCAGATCGCTCAACTAGTAAACATTCCTTCTTGCCTTCCTTTTAAAATCAAGTATAGTAGCATTCTGCTTGACTTACATAATTTCTTCAAACATAAGTTTGATATGATACTTTGACATCAAAATAACAGAGAATCATAATCAAAAACAAAAAAATATAACAGAAAATGTCTACAATGGCACACTATCTTACCTGCATAATTATTCCAAATATCATTTTTGATTGTTTAACAAGAAAAATACAACAACAACAACAACAACCAAGCCTTAATCCCACTAGGTGGGGTCGGCTACATGAATCTTTTGTTTCCATTGCGCTCTATCAGTTACCAAATTCTTATCTAAGTTTAAGTAATTAAGATCACTCCTTATAGTTTCTTGCCATGTCTTCTTTGGTCTCCCTCTTCCTCTTTGTACATGGGCAAAATCCAGTAACTCAATTTTTCTAACTGGAGCTTCAATTGGCCTACGATTTAGATGTCCAAACCATCGAAGCCGACTTTCTCTAAGTTTATCCTCAATTGGTGCAACACCAACTTTCTTTCGGATATACTCATTTCTCATTCTATCCTTTCGTATATATCCACACATCCATCTTAACATCCTCATTTCTGCAACATTTATTTTATTTGTATGTTTCTTCTTTGCAGGCCAGCATTCAGCACCATATATCATCGCTGGTCTTACTACAGTTTTATTAAATTTACCCTTAATTTTGGATGGAATTTTTCTATCGCATAACACACCAGAAGCATTTCTCCATTTTACCCAGCCTGCTTGAATCCTGCTAATAACGTCATTATCTATTTCGCCATCATTTTGTATAATTGATCCAAGGTATCTAAAGCGCTCACTCTTCTTGACAATTTGATCACCAATTGTCACATCTCCAATATAAGTATTTTTTTCTTGACTAAATGTGCACTCCATATATTCAGTTTTTGATCTACTGAGATGCAAATCTTTAGATTCTAGAGCATTCCTCCAAAGCTCTAGTTTCGCTTTAGCTCCCTCTTTAGTTTTCTCAATAAGGACAATATCATCTGCGAAGAGCATACACCAAGGCACTTCATCTTGAAAATTTTGATATAACAGGAACATAGAAGAAATTCATATACATTAACGTGAACCAAAATTTATAGGCAATATAAGAAAAAGATTCATGTCATAACAAAAGATTTACATAAACATTAACAGGTATGTGAATTTCGTACATCCAAATAGCATGTGCTGTAGATAATGAAATATGACTGAGTAGAGATAATAACATATACAAAAAGCAAATATTCAACACAGCTCAGCTTCTTCCTTGAGTAATGATAAATGCTTACTGTGTCTGAGAACCGAGAAGTGCAGTAGACACAAAGCTCGATTGCAGAGCAGAAACTTCAATAGAGTTTCAACAAAAGCAGTTGACATAAAGTTGGATTGCAGAGCAGAAAGTAGCAGTTTAATGATAAATTGCTAATATAAGCAGTGGGAAGACAAAATCAATTGACAAGCCCTTCAAACAGAGACATAATAACACATGATTGATACAACCACCATTCATTAACAAAAACAAAAAGAAATCATCCGTTTAATCCTGCTATTTACATCTGAAAAGAGATCCAACAATTTTCATTGCCGAATTTGTGACCCCGAAAACAAAAATTAATAAGCATATGATTGTAATCATAACAGATAATATTAACTTATATTATTCACAATTTTCAATAAAAAAAATATCTCTATTCAAGTTTAATTTTAACTTTATTAAATTTAACTTTACAAACAAACATACCCATATTATTTTATTTTTAAATTGCGATCCAAATACCTAGATGGGATGACCACAGTTCGTTGGTTATTTGGGATCTGATTTCCTTTCCCAAGTGTGAGTCTCTAATTAAAGGACATCTGATCGATTCAAGTTTGTCATCGATACCATGTATCTCCATGTCACCATATACACTAAACCCATTAATCTTTTGGCCTTCCAAATACTTATTGATCTCAACATCACCCAACAATCCTGTCATTATGTTGTGTAAAACAGAACAAGCTTGACTGACAAAGGGATATGGTTGCATTTTAGCCAATATTTTAAAACGCAACTTCAATATCCCAAATGTTCTCTTAACAATATTTCTAAGTGACGCATACCTGTGATTATACAGTTCTTCAGGACACTTGTAATGTCTTGATGCAGGATTCTTGATCAGCCCAATGTGATATCGATGTCCCTTGTGTGGTGCTATAAACTTAGATGTATTCACATAATCATAATCTACTAAATAGAATTTTCCTGTCAAAGATTGATTTTCATTAAGAAAGGAAATCCAAAGTTTACAAATCTTAACGTATTTCAATTAGGATTATCACTCACCAATTGGAACTGTAAAACTTCCATCAGCAAGAGCATCACATAATATAGTTATATCAGCTGCAAAACCTCCTCAACTAGGGTGTATAAAGTGAAACATTCTATTGAAACCGACAGCTGCTATAATGTCCTGCGATAGAGCACCCTTTCGATTTTTGAATTGCTCATGTATATCCATACATTCATGGGCATCAATATGAGTTCCATCTATTGCTCCAACAACATTCCCCATAATAATAATAAACATAAAAATAAGTTCATCAACAAACACAATAAACTTCAATATGTTATCAATTATTACATGTTACATCCACCTTGAAATATGGATAATGGAATGTGCTCTTGGCTAGGATGGGCTCGACATCATCATTTTAGTGTGACATGCATATGAATTCATTTTTTAGCTTCACCAATCCATCTACAACTTTATTAGTTTCAGTAGAATGCTATAACTCTGAACATTCACAGACTACATAACCATCTGCCACTATCTTTAAAAAGATCCCTAATTGTTCCTGGCAAGACATCTTTGCGTGTATTTTCCAATACTGATCTGTTTCTAATATATTGACTAGTGTTACACAATCGGCTGGCACAATACGAAAAGCTTGTTTTGCACGCACTTCGTGGCCATTAAGGAAATCAATCATGTAATCATGCCCGCTAAATGGTCTAGTGTACATAGATTTCCGTAATGCCCTTTCTATTTTCCTGCTTAAACTGTCAGTTACTTCCCCCACATGCTTACCTATTAGTTGGGCAACCATCTCCTGTACATAGATGTCCCTATCAATATTTTCATTGTTATGGTTGTCAGGATTCATTGAAGTTTCTTCTTTACCTGTAGTAATCTCGAATCTAATAGATAAATAAAAGAAAAATCTCATGCAATGATCAACTAACTTGGTAAAATGAAATTTAAAAAACAAACAAACAACAATATTGACATGAAGCAAAATAACTTAAACTAGCATAACAACATTCAACTAAGCAAGCAATAACATTACAACAATCACCTAGCAATTGTACGTGACTCTAAAAACTATAGGAGTCAGAATACATAGGTTCTACTTGAGTTAGGTTAACAAATAAACACAAATAACAAATAGTTCAAATAGATAGCATACAAATTGTGACAAACCTAATCATCAGTCTTATTATGATGGGTCATCAGAATTCTTCCCAAGCTCAGACAACTTTTGCTTTTGAAATGGCCTATGATCTTCACTCGATGAGCTTCCCTCACTCTTGACATCAATTGCAAACATCTTTCATTTAAATCGTTGTAACTTAATATATTGTTTGGAATCTGTTTGACAATATGTTAGACAATGAAATAAGTAGATAAAACTATTTCATTACAACTTTTCACAATAAATTTGGTGTATGATTCTAAAAATATATAAACAATCTACAATATCAAAAGTAATCAACACTTACGTTTGAAGTAATCTGTTATCAACCTATTTCGCATATGACTTGTACATTAAGTTGCTCTTCTATTGTTGTTGCTAGACAAATCCTTTTTTTTATGATGTTCTATTTGCTACTAACCCAAACATCTATTTCAAATTTTAAATTTGGCGAACTAGTAGACCTATGTTTCTAACTTCTGTTAGGTGGTTATTTTTTAGTTGGCAAAATGACATTTATGGCAATGATTTATGCAGACATGGCAGCTGCGAACTGAAGACAGGCTGTTGGATATAGTAGATCCTGAGCTTATGGAGTACCCAAAGGATGAAATGCTGCGCTACATTAAGGTGGTATTTTTTTGTACCCAAGCAACATCTCATCAGAGGCCCAACATGAAGCAAGTGGTAGAAATGCTACGTTCTAATGAAATCAACCTCGACATTAGTGCCCTGAAGCAGCCAGGTGTTGTGAAAGACCTGAACCATACATTCGGGAGAACTTCCGATAAACTACAGGGTTCTCCACTGCACAAAGATAGCCAGTCAAAAAGCTCCTATGGGTTTGTTTCCATGACAAATGACTCGGGCAGCGCTCCAATTACCACATTCCACATGCAACCTAGGTGAAGACAAAGGGAGGACAAATAGAACACTTAGGGAGAAAATTACATTCACACGGCTAAAACCTTAGCAAATTACATATTTGAACTTCAATTCTTCGATGTTATACATAGGTGCCTCCTAAATTATTCTATGTTAGCATAACCCTGAGCATCTTATAACCTAGAGATGGACACTTGTTGTGATCATTTATGCCTTCTATTTGTCGTTTAGAAAATTACATATGCACCACCAATTCGTAACCAATTATAGAAAATCTTTCCAATTCTTAGAAACACAATAAAATGAAGCCCATATTGTGTACTTGTGTTTGAAGAAACTTGAAGACTTGTATGCTTTATCAAGCAATTAGGGATTAAATCTATAATTAGCTAAGATAATTCAGAGTTTTTAAAGATGCCCACTGTTTTGTTAATCAACTAATGATATTGCTTCAATTTGTTCAAAACAAATTTTGGAGGCATGTATGAAAATATGTATGTATTTGTAGAGTGTTTGCAGTATGTAAGAGAGTTGATTTAAGAGAGTGTTTGCAGTATGTATTTGTAGACCAAGCAGACATAATGTGTTTATGCTGTAGCTGATTATATTCGTTGAAGGACTTGGAAGTTCTTGAGGTATGAACCTTACAATCCTATTATGGTGATGCAGATAAGCATTCCTTTTGCAGAAGTTGTCATGATTAACTATTTATTGCTTGCTATAGATAAATGTTTATAAGGGAGTTAGGTTGCAATACAAGAAGGATAAATAGCCATTATAACTGTGGCAAACACTTGTATACAATTTTTTTAGGGGATTAATGGAGATTGTTTTGTTTGATGACGTGTTAAGATAATTTTGTAAAAATTATAAAATTATCGTTCTAATATGACATCTTGATGCCATCTCACTTTAATTATAATATAGAGGTGATGTTGAATTTGTTTTCTTTTGATATTTTTAATGTAATAGTATTGAATCAAACATATAACTTAGAGGTAATATAAATATTTAGATAACATTAATGTCTAGATAGTATTGAACCAAACGCCCTTTTATATGTATTGGCTTCAATTGATATGTTCTTGAGATGGAATTGGGCACATTCAAATGAGAATCAGTTTCATTATCAATCGCTACACTTTATATGTTGATCTGTTTTCGAAAGGATTCCTGGGCTTTTATCTATCAATTTCGTTAATCTGTAAGTTAATTTCAATACGAGTTCCTTTTCAGCAAAGAATATCAGTTGTTTGACTTTGTGTTCTGCACATCAGTTAATTCTCTGTTCTTGTTGATTTTTATGACCCCAATATCTTGGTATGCATGTCTTTTGAGTTCTATGAACTTGAGCTTTTCTATCCTTCTTCTTTTAATAATAAACCCTTTAAATGAGCTGCTGCATCATTTTCCATTTTCTGTATTGAGCAATAAATTTTTATTTATTGAATCAAGTGTAGCCTAAGGGCTTCTAGTTCAATTTCTGGTTACATAAGCTTTAATGCTTTAATTCCCTCCGGGCACCTTCATCTGTGAAGCCACTTTGGGAGAACTACACCCCAAAAGTTAGCTCATGCGAGTGGAGAGCCCAAAGTTTATATAAATTCCACATTAGAATCTCATACTTCCAATGTGGGACTCAACTCCCATACCTTGCAATTGGATCGTAACAATCCACCACGCTCCGCAGTCCTGGCGCCCAGGCCAGTTGGCTTTGCGGTAGCTCTTTCTAGCCCCGGGCGAATACTGTAATACCGGCGTCACCATTGACGTCGCTCGATTGCAACTCGGACACGTAGTGTATGGCTCTGATACCAATTGCTATAAACTTTAGGAGAACCACATCTCAAAAGCTAGCTTATAGGAGTGGAGAGCCCAAAGTTTATATAAACCCCACATTAGAATTCTATATTTCCAATGTGGGACTCAAGTCCCATACTTTGCAATTGGATCGTAACAGCCATCTCTTTTTTTTTTATCTCATGAATTTTCCCATTTAGTGGTGTTTTTCATGTAAAATATTAGTGTGCGTTTCTTTTTTTTTTCTGTTAGGGGTATTTCATATTTGTTGTTATGCCATTTTTAAAAATAGTTTTCACCATGAACCATTTTAAATTTACATTATTATTTAATAGTAATCAATATATATATATACCACCTATAGTTATTAACTTACAACTTATGTTAAAAATTTAGAATTTACAACTAAGGGGGCAGTAGATTAATGTTGTGATATTATGTTACATGATTAGAGAATTAGTTTCCTGATTTGTTGTCATGTATTTTAAAATTGAGTGGCATTTTGATAACATTAATGATGGAGATGGGTGCAGCATGGTTAGTTTTTTAAGGGCATAGGTCTATGGTATGCCATTGTGTGAACCCAATGACATACAGAAGGGTAAACATGCTATGTAGCTCATTTTTTAGAGAAATTATAGGGTGTGGATCATGTACATATCGTGCATAGGCAAACTGCACCACGAGACGGATAGGGAATAACGTCGTTTCCTCATCGTTCTTTTATATAATAGATCATTTTCGATTATGCGATTAGTTTATCTGATTAGGTTTATTCAATTGAAATGTGAAGCCATTTACATAAGCTCATAGAAATAGCTTGCAATGTGAAGGAACGGTAAGAAAATGATGCTATTTTCCTTTATATTGGCGCACAATTGGCTTCAAATTTTTTTTTATTACGAGCATTTTGTCAGTACACCAAGCTACTTTGTGGCTACTAATGAAGGTAGCTATTATTTTGTCATTCATTACATGTTCATAGATCTTCAAAATCTTATTTATTATTCGGTCTTGACCCAATAATTTTTCGGAACGGCTTTACGTTCTGCCGGACGGGGACAGCTGACCAATGATCAACCCACGGCCCAATCTCCTCGGGTCCAGCTTGGCTGGATTCTGCAGTTGCGCATTCTCGTGGTGGCCGATTGGTCAATTTCTTCTACAGGCATTCAATTCTTACTCTCAATATTGGACGGGTCGGGTTGGCTGAGTTGGGTCGGGCCGGGCCGGGCCGGGCCAACTAAGCCGATAAGATTCCCCAGGCAAGTTTGAAAACTTTGGATTTTGAAGTTGGAACTCGGAACAGCTTTACCTGAGCCGTCACGTGCGAGTGACATAAATCATGGGGCAAGGTTATGTTGCATCCAGGTTCATCATTTTAAGTACTATTTCATCTAGGTCCTAATTTTTTAAAAAATAATTTACACATGTCACTTCAAAAAAGTCTTTTTTACAAGTAGTACTTTTTAAGTCAAATATTTACAGATAGCACTCCCAAAATTCAATATTTACAGATAACACTATCTATTTTGATACACAATATACTAACTTTAACTTCTATTTGGGAATGTCGTTTGTAAATATTGGACTTAAGGAGTACCACATGCGAAGTTTGAAAACTTTGGATTTTGAAGTTGGAACTCGGAACAGCTTTACTTGAGCCGTCATGTGCGAATGACATAAATCATGGGGCAAGTTTATGTTGCATCGAGGTTCATCATTTTAAGTACTATTTATTTAGGTCCTAATTTTTTAAAAAATAATTTACATATGTCACTTCAAAAAATTCTTTTTTACAAACAGTACCTTTTAAGTCAAATATTTACAAATAGCACTTCCTAAATTCAATATTTACAGATGAGATCATCTATTTTGATACACAATACACTCACTTTAACTTCTATTTGGAGATGCCGTTTATAAATATTGAACTTAAGGAATACTACATGTAAATATTTGATTTACGAGTTACCGTCGGTAAAAAAACTTTTTTAGGGGGTTATAAATATAAATTTTCTTTTTTTTAAATTAGTTGACTCTTGGATTGCTTTCTTTTTTTATTATTGAGGTGTGAAGCAGAGGGGGGCCAAACAAACTAGTCATGTTCAAAACTATCTAAGGTGAGCACTAACTTTTTGTAGCTTTGACTTTTTGATTCTTCAAGAAGATGAATAGGCAGAAGTGTCCTCTTGAAACTTGAAGATAAGGTATAAATGAGAAATAAGTTCAGTTGTGTCAAGCAATTATAAATATTTCGGTTCGAGCTTAGAAAAATTTCCAAATTTTTTAAAAATAATTTTATTAATATTTTATAATTATTTTACATCATAGTTAAAAATAAATATTAAAATTTTATTTTATTTTATGTTTTACATAAGTTTTAATTTTAAGATTACTTTTATTTTATATCTTATATATATTTCAAAAAGAAAACTAAGGATAACTGCCTGCATGCCATGTTTGTTATTTTATATATTACGCATGTATACTTAATAAATTATATTTTTTAGCATCAGCTAGCACCCCAAACCACTTTCTAATTGAATGAGCTAGATACCATCGATTTTGTAAGTTCTCTCATTGTACATCTAGATTATGCCATAATAATCATGTTATTAGTGATGAATCTTCTTATGCTGCTTCACGGATGGAAAGTCTTAAAACAAATATCACAACATCAAGCTCTTTATTCATGTTGGCCTATTCCCCTTTACAGCATATTAAACGAAACTTTAACTTTTATGGTAATGAGTAATGGGCAATCTGAGACGTGTTTAGTTTTTCAAGGTGAAACAAATATCAAAAGAAAAGATAAGAAGTCATTTTTAGCTTAAGAACTCCTCTAAGAATATCTTTCTTCAGGGATCACTTGTCAAATTCTTCTTCTCGAATATCACCTTATTTGAGAATTATCTTCAAGAGTCTCACTTTCTTTATCTTGCTAACATTATTGGAAAACACTTTTCATCAATAAGACTTCTTCTCCTTCCAATAAGTCACCTTCTCACATACGTGTATTTCAAGGATCATCTTCCCAACAATCCTTCAGCCTGTTGATATCAATTGTCCATATATCTCATACGACGGGATAACTCCAATCATTTATGTTGATCCCGAAACTAAAAGGTTACTTATATTTACATTCTCATACAGGAAAGTTATTATCGCCCTAATATTTTGAAGATACAATTTTTGTAGAAGTCTAATCCAAATCTAATTAAATTTATCTATTTTTTCTAATTTCACATCATATATAAAAACTAAGAAAAATCTTTATTAGTATTTAAATCTTAATATGAAACTAAATTAAATTAATATTTAAATAAATTTTAATACAAAACTAACTGTATTTTATTTCTTCTGGGAAATCTAATTCTTAAATTTTCATTATTTAGATTTACTTTTACCCAAATCTAAACCCAATCAACTTATAAATTTTTTTTAAAAAAATACTCTAACTAAATAAAGCCTGCCAATAAGTTTCTATTTTCAAGCTAATCAAAGGCCTTTGAAACATGCATGCAATTTCAAGGGCACAAGTGTAATTTGTTCAATAAAAGGGACTTAAGTAAAATAGTTGTTAGATACAGAAACTATGATGCAATTTATCCTATATTTAATTGATTGCAGGCTCTCTTAATGGTTAAATGCCTCCGCAATCCTCTGATCACTGGCATATCCGTAAAGCTTCAAGGAACGGCGTCGATGAGAGAGATGAGTTCGTAAAATGTTAAGAGAGAGGGAGAGAGAGATTTGTTGGCTCTTCATTCATCTCTTCTTTGCCTTCTTTCGCCTTCGCTGATGCTTTACTGCTGCTTGCTTCGCTTCAAGCTTCCGCGACTGGAACAGAACAGTGCTTAATGCCCCTTGCATCTCGGCGCTTCTCGTTCGGTTTCCAGATCCGAACCCCATTCTTTGTTCTCTTCTTCTTGACTAGGGTTGAGGCTTTCGGGCAAGAGCTCCAAGACCGCTACAATGGCGGCTTTTCTTGAAGAATGGGCTGAAGAAGTTGATGCGTTATGCCATCCGGGGTCTCTTAACGCTCCACCGCGTTGTATTCTCCCCGCTTTTCGGTCATGTTTCGGATATAAGTTCGAAATGCGGGTGCTTTCCATGCGATTTTGAGGTTGCCTTTCAGATCTGGACAGCTACAGCTGGTAGATTAGGTGCAAGGTTTTAGGTGACAGTGATTTTTTTTTGTTTTTGTTTCTGTTTTTGTTTTGCGGTGGCTGTCGGTTTAGCTCGAGGTGGTGTGGGTATGGATCGAAGTATTAGGGGAACGGAGTTGCGAGGGAGGACCCTGGGAACGGTGATGAAGGACAGAGAGGAGGACCTTGCCCTTTTCATTGAGATGAGGAAGCGCGAGAAAGAGCGAAACAGCCTTCTGCTTCAGAACTCTGACGAAACTGATCGGCCATTAGGTATGACCTCTTCTTTCTTGTACTCTGAGTTTTCAGATTATGGGATAAGCTTGGAAGGGAGGGTATAATCCTCGATCTGTTGAAAGTGACTCTTCTTTTGTGTGAACTACTTTATTGAAGCCCGAAAATCTAGTGGTACCTAAAATTAATTGGTAAATTTGAGATTTCCACTTATTTGGATGATTATACTCCTGGCTTGCAGAGACATTCAAGATTGTGTCATCAGCTGTGAGAAAGACGGGCTTGGATGATTTCCTGAACTCCGACACCGAGAAGAACGATTATGACTGGTATTCTTACTTTATCGTTTCATTTAGCTAAGATGTGTTGCTTGTGGAGCATTGACTGCTTCGAAATCCAACTTATTTCATTTAGTTTCGTACTAATGCTCTCCTCCAGTTAGAATGCCGATGTTTCAGTATTAATATTTTGAAGATTTATATCTATAGGCTGTTATATCTTCTATCTTTCTTGAGATGTCACTGATTCTCATTGATTACTATTTGGGTTTATTACCTATAGGCCTAAAAATTACTTCATGGCTACCTATGCCCCTATTTACGATAATTGAATTCATTTCTGTAAGACTTGATAAGATTTTTTAGTCATGTCTCAAGGCTTCTTTTTTTGTGCCCTAGGTTTGCTATTACCCTGTATCTAAAAGGAACATCTTACTCCTGTCCCTTGTATCAAGATGTTGTGAAACTAATAAGACCACATGGAGACCTGAGGAGAAAAACACTGCCGTAGTGCGGCGACAACGGCATTGGAGGCATCTGGCGATGAAGCTATCCTGACTGAAAGAGCTTCAACTCCATAGGCGGAGGAGGCGACGGTCGACGGGTTTGCACAGAGATGTTCACCGGCAAGATTGCGAAGCTGAAGAGCAGAGAAGGCAGTGGGGTTGAAGCAAGATCTCCATGTTTAACACGTTGAGGGATTTCATTTCCAAGCAGAGGAAGCCGTTAAATAAATCTGGAGAATTCCAGAGTATTCCATAAGTCACCCAGTAGGCCTTATGTGTTAATAGGATCATATTGAGTCAGTAGAATTATGAGTCTTATTAACACGTTTTAGATTCGGTTTGAGTAGAAATTACCAATGTTATCCTTGTAATAGCCTATAAAAAGCTACAATGTGTAATAAACAGAAGTAGAAAGTTAATACAAAAATTCTCCATTCTTCTTCTTCCCGGTTTCTCCTTTGTTCTTCTGGAGTTTAGGGCAGCTCAAATTGCCTTGTTCCATCTTCTTCTTCCCCAATTTCACTTTTGGAGTTACTGGCATCCTCAAATTGCTGGGTATTATTGGATCCGGATTAGTTCTGCACCTATAAAACTTCTGATAGGGAAAGGCATAGAAACAAAGAAAAATTTGCTAGAACAAACACTAAAAGTCTAAAACCCCTGAAGTGCCTTAATTCATCAATTGCTTGTGGGGCAGAAGGTTCTAGTTGTTGCTCTAATTTCATAATGAATTCGACTTGTGTAGAGACCATGGAACTTTACTTTTATATCTGCTTTATTTAGTTGTTTGTTTATGCATAAGTATGTGAAACCTTAATCACCATCACATTCTTTATCATCTTGTTTGTTCATTTTGCTATTACGAATGTCAGTCTTATTTGTTTAACAACAAATGTGATTGTAGATAATATATTGGAATTTAGAAAGAGTTCACCTTTTTTTAAAAAAAAAAATTGAAGCTTGTTGCTATTTTTTTTCAGGCTTCTCACTCCACCTGGCACTCCACTTTTTCCATCTTTGGAAAAGGAGTCTCACAGATCTCCTGTGCGACATCTCGCTACTCCAAAAGGTCACCCTATTCTTTTAAAATCTAGGGTAAGCATCCATATTAAATGCTTGATTACCAAGTTCAATTTTCTTGTTACCTGCAGCTTAGAATTATATGGTTAAATACTGATGCTATACGTTATTTAGTTGCATCAAATTATGTTTGTTTTTTTCAACATTTTCACCAGATGACAAGAATATGGTATGACATATCATGACGTGAAAAAGGCTTAGTTTTGTTATTTTTGAGTTGTACATTTTGTACTCTTCATTTAATCCACAAATAATGCAAAACTGGTTTATTAAAGTCAAATTGCTTGAATAGGCTATACATGATTTGGAAGAAACTGCATAGCTTTGGAAGGCATTAAATTTTAATTTTTTCTGGGAAGTCTTAAGATTTCATATTGGGCAACTCTTCTTTGTTGCTCAACCATACTGTTTTATACTATTAGTTCTTTTCTTGTTCATTTACTTGATGAACATGAATCGCTGTTTCTTTTTTGCATGTTTTTTTTTTTAAATTTAGTTTTAGAATATGAACTTCCTTGTGCAATTTTGAAAAGTTTTCTGACCCAAATATTTTGTCGTTTCTTGTTGCTTTTTACAAGGTTTGGCATTTTTAATTCATGTTAAGGATTGCTAGAGAAGTGTAAAATATAACCAAACTTGTTAATTTCCTTGCGAATTGTGATGCGCTTATGCCATTTTTTTAGATAACTTTGTCCATTCTGCACGAGTTATCTGGATTAATGTTTCTTGTACTGTATTTTTGAATATTTGTTGTTCCTGTTGTCGTACTATATTTTTGAATAATGACCATGCAAAATTTTCCAGTGTATATCTTTTTGTTAGGTGGCAATTTTCATGATAAGATTTAAATTGGTCATAGTTGTGCATTGTTAAGTCATTGTTCTTTTGCTTAGTAATGTTGCTGTAGACTATTGAGTAATAGCGTTGTTAAATTTTATTTTATTTTGTGTTGAGTACTGATGACCTGCTGCCAATTCATTCAAAAAAATCATATGGCTTGGAGTTGTCTGATGTTTCAGACATTTTTTGCTCCACTTTAATATGGCTGTTCTTAAAAGTACACAATTATGCAATTTTCTGCGTTTCACTTGCAGTTGGCGAATCCTCAAGATCTTTCTTTAAGGAGCACCACTGCATCCAGACAAGTGACCCCCTCTTCTGTCTTGAATTCGTCTGTTTTAGCAATGCGGAGGCCATCGTCATCTGGGGGCTCTAGTATCACTTCAACTAGGCCTTCCACCCCAACTGGACGACCTTCAATGATAGCCTCATCTAAACCATCCAGATCTTCAACTCCTACTGCTAGATCCACAATACCATTGAAGCCAGCAGTTCCACCGCCAAGGTCATCTACACCAGCAAGATCTTCTACTCCAACATCTAGGTCATCAATACCCACAACAAGCAAGCCCTTATCAAGGTCAACCACTCCAACAAGAAGGCCTTCTACTCCATCAAATATACCAACTACTTCTGCGCCGCCAGGTAGATGTTCTTCAGCCACAAGATCAACTCCCACAACAGTTATTTCAAGGCAAACCTCTACGGCTTCTATATCAAGTAAAGGTGTGACAGCTTCTAAAGTTGCAGTTCCGACTCGAGGAACTTCTCCAACAATAAAATCAAGACCTTGGAAACCCTCAGAGATGCCTGGATTTTCTCTTGATGCACCTCCAAATCTGAGGACATCATTACCCGAGAGGCCTCCATCAGCCTCTCGAGGCAGGCCAGGTGCACCTAGCTCTCGGTCATCTTCTATTGAGAGCGGACCAGCAGCTAGGTTGAGGAGGCAGTCTTGCTCCCCATCTAGAGGAAGGACTCCTAATGGAAACGTTGTTGGTAGCGGCTCTGTTCCTGCAGTGAGCAGATCCAGGTTAAATGGCAATGACAATGAGAGCCCAGTTGTCATAGGGACGAAGATGGTTGAACGGGTTGTGAACTTGAGAAGATTGGCTCCTCCAAAGCATGATGATCAGCATTCAAGCAATAGCTCTTCGGGAAAATCATTTGTCTCACCTGATAGTGCTGGTTTTGGAAGAACCCTATCGAAAAAATCACTCGACATGGCTCTGCGACACATGGTAATGTGATCATTCTCCATGTTACCTGTTACAAAAAATTACCTGACCCAACCTTGGCTATCATTTAAGGTCAACTGTGCTTCAAATTTGAGCTTAGTTAATACTTGATGAGATATTTTAGTTTTAACCATTAAACACAAAAAAGTTTAAATTGAAAAAAAAATGAAATCATTTGAAATATTTCATAGTTACTTCTTTGTTAAGGTTGGCACCGAACAGTCTTGAGCTATTGTTTTTTGCAGGATATAAGAAGGAGCATACCCAACAGTCTGCGGCCGTTGATAAACAACATTCCAGCATCCTCTGTGTATAGTGTGAGGTCAGGTTCTACAAGAACCAGAGCTGTTAGCATGTCGGATTCTCCTCTGGGGACAAGCAGTAATGCAAGCTCTGAACAGAGTGTCAGTAACATTCCAAATGAAATATTAGATGATCTTTGCAGCGAGAAAGGGGGGAAGTCTTCCCGTGCATTTTTCCTGGAAAGATGACCTGGAGCTGTTACCTATTGATCATTATGATCAGTTTTTGAAGAAAAACACCTGCATGCATAAATTCTTCATGAAAATTATCTCAGGCATTATAAGTTATTCCAAGTTTGGTGTTAGGTTTACTAACTTGTTGCCCTTAGTATCCATCGTGCTTTTCTATGTTGATACATTTAAGATCCAGAATGATGATTATAGAAATTATGAAGTGCTATACTTGGAAATCCTGCTATTTGAGGTATTCTTTTAGTGAGCATTATTTTGCCTTTGTTTGGTTCATGCCCAAATTGAGCATAACTATTTTTTTTAAAAAATGAATTTGCTTATACAATTCTCAATACATCAATAACTAATTTTATTTTTTATCATATATATATATATAAGAATTTGGTAACTGATAGAGCGCAATGGAAACAAAGGATTCATGTAGCCGACCCCACCTAGTGGGATTAAGGCTTGGTTGTTGTTGTTGTTATTGTTTATCATATATATATATATATATATATCTCAAAAAAATATTTATACTTTTTTATAAAAAAATTTGGAAAAATGGCTATGCTCAATTTGGGTATGAACCAAACAAGAGTGAAGTCTTTGTGTTGCCATTGTTCTTGGTAGTGTTGCCCTTTTGAGCTCACTTGGTTGTTATCTTGCTGCCTTGTAATGGTCATTCTGTTCTTGAAGGTAATATTCAAGCGATCTCGTTTCGTGTATAATGATAAGACCAGGTGTGTCAAATTTTTTATTCAGTTCATTTAGATTATTTTTGTGGTTTTCTGACATATTTAGTAAAACAAATCTGAGTTTAGTTTGGATTTTATTAGGTAGAGTTGCATTGAGCTTACATGAACTTGACTAACATGTCATCAGAAGTTGTCATAATTGAGTTGGTTTTGTCGGATTAGCAATGACCCAGGCATCATACGGGCTAGTTAGATGGATAACATTTGTTTATTTTTTGCATATGGAATATGATACGACAGATATTAATGAAGCTCAGATTATCAGGGATTCTTATTTTTCATAACTGCTGCCGTATTTACATTAAGACATGAGCTCAAAATGACTGTTTGAAGGTGCTTATCAACATTAGCAGTGGTTCCCGTCAAGGCTTCAACATGGAATAACAAGAACAGGGATTTTCGACGACTCTTATTTTTCTGCTGTTTCAGCTTAATGTTCTGATAAGGCCGAGTTAAAAAAAAAAGTTGCTTCTCTTCAACCCCATACTGCCCAGAAACTCATAATGCTCTTTAATGGTGTCCATGTGTGGGACAGTTGCGTAGATGTCAGCGGTGGATGAGCCAGAGGGGGAGAAGAGAAGGTGACATCTTGGCAGGTATGCTTTTTGGTGGAATCCCATTGCCATGTGAAGTGGTCCAGGGGGTCATTGTTGTTTCACCTGGGAAGATTCTTTTGCATGGTTTCTGCTTGTAATACTGCAAGATCACGGTGCTATTGCTGCTAGAAATGGTCTTACTGTCGTGCGAGACGGTTGCTCTGTGAATGCATTGCTTGGAACCCTACGAGCAGGTTTGCCTCGCATTTCGATCTACTCATCTGTCTTGAATTTAACTCGAAACAAGCGGCTCAAGGCCGGTTTGGCTCAAAAAAAAAAAAATGATTTGCTTTGAATGCGAACATTTTCAAATGTTTTGTTGGAACATGTTCGCTGTTGTCTTTAGAAGAAAAATTTAAGTTTAATAGCAGTTAGGCCCTGTTTGGCGCGA
>JAEMOT010003872.1:186437-211957 GCA_019297695.1 Apostasia ramifera | reverse complement strand
ATTATTATTGTTATTTTTTAAATTAGTACTATTTTGGTTCTGTTTTGGTCCTCGCGCCAAACAAGGCTTTAGGTCTCTCAAATAGTCCCTCCACAAGCAATGCAGCTTTTTTTTTGCTTTTAATTTTTAAATTAAATAAATAGATCTTTTAATTTTGAAAAAAATATATAAATAAATTTTTTGATATTAATATAGAAATTTAATAGATGATATTTTTTTTCAAATTAACGAAGTAATTGATAAATTTAAATACTAAATTAATATTTTAGATAAAAATAAAATTTAAATTTACTTATTAATTAGAAAAATACTATTTATTAAGTGTTTTAATTAATATTAAAATGGTTTATTTGTATTTTATTTTAAACTAGAGAATTTATTTGATTAATTTAGAAATTGGATGGATTTAGTTGCATATAAGTTTAAATTAGAGTGACTTAATTGCTATTAACACAAAAATTTAAAATCAATTTAACTAAAATTAACTTAGATGATTCATAAGGCCGGAAGGTTCTCTTTTAGGGTTGGGTATGTTGGTTTCTTTCTTGTGGCAATATTAAGATTTTAATAGTTAGCAAATATTTAAGTTAATTTTTATTAACAAAATTATTTAGTGTTTTTAATCAAAAATTTATTAAAATTATATCTTAATTGCAATCAAGTTGGGTAATTGAAAATATTTATTTGTGCTAAAATTGAGATTAAATTAAGTTGGAGAGAAGTGATTAAGTATTTAAGATTAAGTGGAGCAAATCTCATTATTGTATATTTTATTTTTCTTTGGAAGTAGAATTTTTGTGAGGTTGAACTTGATTATTAGAATAGCTTAGATGCGAATTTGAGCACTAAAATTTCATGCCTGTTAAGTAGATAATCTTAAAATCAATTAAAAATTTAAAATTCACTTTAATGTGTGACTTGGTATTAGTGAGATCAATTTCAAGGTTAACCTTAAGCTGTGCTAGCTTCAGGAAAGCTTTAGGTTGGCTAGTGGGTGACTGCAATAGTTTAGTATCGAGGTCGACCTACCTTAGGGGATTTTTTCGTTTTGACATGGAAGCGACCTCCGTAGTGAGGTCAACCTTGGACCTGACCATTGACCTGTTTTGAATCTCTAACGGCTAGTTAGGGGTTAACCTGAGGCTGACCTCTAGGTTTTTTCTAGTCATTGCAGCACTCATTATATAAAAAGATGTGAATTATTGGGATATTTCTCTTAGCTAGTTGAACTCTTTAATTGCTTTTAACAATCATCTTTATTCTCTACTATTTCAAAGTGGGTAAGACATTCAAGTAGAGATTTAATTAAGTATTCAAGCTGATCTAAGTGCCACTTGGACTTAAGTGCTCAAGATCTCCATCCACTCTTCTTCTAACTATTTAAATTCAATCATAAGAAAGAAGAATGAGTGATTTTTTTATTATAATATTTTAGTTTTTTCTTTTTGCCTTTACTTTGTGTGTGAAGAGGGCCTCTAAATAAAAGTTGGAGGAGGTGAGTGACTATGCATTCACTTAAAAGTGAGAATAGCCTCTAGTGAGTAGATAAAGAAGGATTTGTGTACAGACTTTTTTGTCTAAACTAAGAAGTATGTTATAGTGAGATTTTTTCGATGAGGTGAGTTAGATTAGGCTCATATTTGAGCTGAACCATATTATATCGTGTGTTCATTGTAGATGTGATATTTTATTTTTATTTGCATTTATATTTGCTTTCGTTTGTGTTATCTATTATTTTATTTATTGCGCTAATTTTTTGTATTAATTAAATTAAATTTAAAATTTTTAATTATGTCTATTCACTCTTTTTTATATGTCATATTTGATCCTACAAGGTAGATAATATATTTATACATATATGTATTATTTAAATATAAATTCTGAGTCTGCTTGAATCAATTTTCAGGTGAATAATATTAAACTCGAAATCAATTTTGATGTAGTATATTTGGTTCATGGTTTGAATTAATTATTTTATAGTTGATTTCAAATCAATTCAATTTTTAAAAAATTTTGAGTTTTGGGCCTAAACAAAAATATCTTCATCAAATAATAATGCCGGCTCTTATTACAACACTAGTTTTAAGAAATTACTCTTCGTCCTTTTCATTGAAGAATAAAAAAAAAACATTTTAAAAAAACTGTGGTTTTTTTTTTTGATAGTAAAAAACTGTAAATTTACCTTCGCAAGATAGATTAATTTCCACATGGGATTATTTCAAGAACTAAATAAAAAAAGAGATAATTACCTACACGTCACACCATTTAATTTTATTTATATTTTATCGATCTATTCTTAGTTAATTACGCTATGCACACTCAAAATATTACAAAATCTTACATACACACACTTGAGTTAAAACTTAATCAAAATCTATTTAAAAAAAAATATTCTGTTGGTAAATCATTAAAATTATATTTTTACCTTTGATAGTACATATTTTTTTCTTCCTCAATACCACACTAAAGTGCTGATATATCCTAAAATTAATTCACATCGCAGATGTCTCTTTCCTTTGCCGTCATCTAAACATTAAGATTTTAGGATTTTCACTTAAAATAATATGATGAACGGCTCAGATTTTTTGTAATCTAATTATAGTTAGGTTAGTAAAAAATTATGATTACACATTATAATAGAAATAAATTAAAATATGTATATATGAGATTTTATAATGTTTTGAGTGTGCATAGCGTAATTAACTAAGAATGAATGGGTAAGGCATAAATAAAATTAAATGGTGTAGTATATAGGTAATTATCTCATAAAAAAATTGAGAAAAAAAAAGAAAAATTATATGCATCATCAACTTTTTTTTTTATTATTATTTTTTTTAAACTTTGTATCATCTGCTTCTTGGTTGAATGGAAAATTGCCCCATCTTCATGGGGAAGATTAATCTCACTGGCAAAAAAAATTATAAACTTTAAAATGCAAATAATGTGAAAATTATTTTAATAAAAATAACACAGTTGTGACACATCAAGAGCCCGTTAATTAAAATTAATATTAATTTTAATTATTAAATCTATACCACATAATTTTATTTTATTTTCAAATTTTTAATTAAATTTTTTGATTATAGTAAATAGAAATATAAAATGTTAAGTTTATCAAATTTTATAACCCAAAACTATTATAATGTGGATGCGGATTGAATTAAATAATTTATTTATTAAACAGGTTAGATACGTACCTTGATGCTTAAATAATTTAATAAATGAGGTAGTCACGAGTTAAGTTTAAGTAAGTCAAGTTTAAAAGTGAATTAACTCGAAGTCAACTCATCATATAAATATTCTTAAAATAAATAAAATATTTCAAGAATATTTTTGAATATTTAATAAATAATAATGTTGGAAATTTTAAATATAAAATAAGAAGCATTCAGATTTAGTAAATAATATTTGAGTTATTTTAAAGATTTGAAATATAAATAATGTTTTAGAATTTAATAAATAGTATTTGTATTATTTTGAGAATTTATAAATATATAAATAAATAGAGATTTTTTTTTTTGAAAATAGTGAGTTTTTTTTGATAATTACATGCAGGTCTCTGAGTTTAAAGGTAATAACACACAGGTCCAAGTTTTTTAAATTATAATATTTGAGTTCCTAATTTTTAAAAAATTATCAAATGAGTTCATTTTTAATTTTTTATTGTTAAAAAATATTTTAAAATTACCATTATACCTCTCTCTCTCCTCTCGATGACTGCGCACGCATGCGGCCGCGCTGCGAGTGCGCATGCGCCGTGCGACCGCATGCATCGAGAGGAGAGAGAGGAAAAGGTATAATGATAGTTTTAAAATATTTTTAATAATAAAAAAATAAAAAAAAAAACTCATTTAATAATTTCTTAAAAATTAGGGACTTTGATATTTTTTTATATAAAGGATTCATATTATAATTTTAAAAATATGAATCTCTGATTTAATTAATTTTAAATTCAAAAATTTGGCTGTAATTATTATTATTATTTTGAAAGCAAAGTAGGAGAGCTTTGAGGTTATGTAAATTCTCATTCTTTTCGTTTCCTATTTCGTGTCGTTCTCCGAAGTCAAAACTCAATTAATTTTTCCCCGCGGCAGGCGGCGGCGCCGCCACCCTACAGCGAGATTCAGTCCCGAGTCCCGATTGATGCTGTCGACGGCTCAAGCCTTCGGCGGCTTTTTCCTGCACGAGCGAGGTCGACGACGATGTTCCCTGGCTCACACCTGGACGACGGAGCCATCTCGGCGATCTCGCCTCCCAAGAGGCCGATGGGGATCTCGTTTCCACACAATGCCGGCGGATCATTTTGCGTCCACGCAGATCGGCGATGAAGGATCAAAAGGGAGGCCGGCGGCGGGGGCAAACCAGGCGGTGGCGGCATACCCCTAGGCAACGGCTCAGGGTTCCCAGGTCCCAACTTGTTTTTTCCATCTTTGAGTTCTAAATTACTAACAAAAAATAATATTAAAGTTTCTAATCTCTTTTTGATAGATTATCTACTTTAATTGCTTAATTTCTGCCTGTGATGTTTTGATCTTCTACCCTTAATTATCTGTTTTTTGAATTATTTTCTTATGTTGCTTTAGATTTGGGCTTCTATCTCTGCGTTATTTTCTATTATTGTCTATCCCAATTGGGCCGCGCCTCCTTAATCTTGGCAAAGGACCAACAACAGCAGCTGCCATGTGGGAGGCCATTCTCTCAATATCGGGCTATAGATCGCTAGTCGTTTCATGCAAAGAGTTCGCGCCAAACAGGGCCTAATTGTTGCAGACTGCTCCCGTGATCCCCACAGTGAATGTAACATACCCCCCTGGCAACCTGTCCCCACTACGTGCACATGGCTAGCTGGCAGAGTGCTACAATTGTCATTTTCTTGGCAATAATGTGCTCCACTTGGAGTCCTACTTGCTTGACATCTTCAACAAAACGTCCCGGTTATGTGGTATTCTTTCAACATTCCCCAGCAGCTTGTAACCGATGCTCCCAATAGTAGAGGTCCCTCCAATGGTTATAAGTAAGGCCACTATTGGCCTTCAAGAAAGCTTTTTTCTCCTCTCCGGACAGCAGTTTGACCAAGAGACCAGAAGGAGAGCCCCCTAACCCTCTGCGAAGCAGCCAACATCTCTTTTAGTCAAATTCTCCTATTATACTCACTTAGGCCGCCTTCCTTCTCCTCTTTCTGTAATTAATCACCTATAGCAACCCTTATTTTTTGACTAAGTATATTTTGGGCTCTGGCTTAGCCTATCTACACCGGAGGATCTCTCAGAATTGCCCATTTTTTAGATTATTTGTGTTTGCTTGCCTTTGGTTTGGCTTTATTTCTTTCCTTGCAAGGTGGCTCCATATTGCAGACCAGACGATGTAGGGCAAGATGAGGGACTCTATCCTATTTATGTTTTTAAGTGAACTTGAGCTGCCATGCTTATCTCCAGTAGATATATTGTTGTACTCTAGCTTTAACTTGTGCTAACAATCAATTAAAATCTAAAAACATACAAAACTCTATGAATATATGAAGATTCAAGTTATACTAATTATTTTCAAGAAATGAGAATTAAATTAATAGATCTTTACAACTCTAGGGCTTATTTATTTAGCCTGTTTAAAATTAACTTGGTTAATTCTAATCATGCGTGTCACATTGCCTATCACATTTAATATTAAAAATTAATTATATTTCACTTTATACACATAATTCAAACAAAAAATTAATTTTGTTTCATATCCTATATACATACTAAAATAATAACTAACTCATATCACATCCCTCACACAGCCAACATAATAGCTAACTTTATTTTACATTACTAATAATTTTTAATAAAAAATCTATTCATTCAAGTTTAACTTTAACTTTATTAAAATTCACCTCCGCGAACAAATAGTCTCGGGGTTATTTGTTTGGGGGTTATTTTGATTGGGGTGGAAAATATCCTGAAATGTTATTTATAACTTGAGTGTTTTTGAGTTTTTTTTTTTATGGTCATTTGAGTTAAAATAACCTCAGTTGTTGTAAAAGGGGTAATAAAAATTTGGAAGATACAATTAAATTGGTCACATTAGATTAGACTTTGATTTTGCTCGAATATGTACTTTTTGTATTTGCTTTACTTTCAGACCATTTTTTTGTGACAATTTTTAAAATAATTTGAACCAAGTTTAAAATAATTTTCTAGACCATTTAAAACAATTTAATTTTTATGTCAATTTTTTTGATTGGGATTTTTTTGACAATTTTTTAATTTGAATGTAGTTTACTTTTTAGTTGCTGAAAAATATGACGAAAAGAATCTTATTTACTCAAAAATTAAGTACTACTTTACCTGTTAAAATATGATTTTACTATTCTAATGTATTGATTTATGATAAATCTGATTATTTTATGTACACAATTTTTTATACATTTCATGTATACACAATACTATCACTTGTCGAATAAGGCCCATTATCAAATTACTCATACATATAAAATATACACATCTTCATCAGTTAAGATAACAAGAACCAATTACAATGAGAAGTTCAAATCCTACATAAATTTGAGTACCAATGAGTTCATAACTAGATAAATACATAGCAGGTTAGAAACTACATGACAAGCAAGCAGTTACGAGCACATAAACATGAAATCACCCTAAACTAATCTTGGATTGAGGTACGCATCGTAAAACCTATAAACAAGCCTACAAGAAGAGCTACACCAACAACATTTGCACTCCCATGGGTGTTGTCATCATCTACGCTTATGTATTATTTTGCATACACAACCTCTCACTCTTCTTCCTTGCGTCGGAGATGATCCCCTAATCTAGTGAGTCCTTCATCTCTTAATGCTATCTTAAACTATATTGCTCCTAGATAACGATGCATTTGTCAAAATCATTCCTCCTGTCTATAAAAAATGCGTCTTTATTGGCCCTCCAAAACAACGTAGATAGGCATTTGTTGTTTCATTTCTTCAATTAAAATCAATAATGTATTGCAACCTCGGTCACAAGCACCAGCATATAGTAATGGCATTTTTTATAACACATAAAAGGAGCCTTCCTTTAACATGATACCTTACTAGGGGTATTAACGATTCAATTTTGAGTCGAACCAGTATCAACTAGAAATCAAATTGAGAAAAATATGGCTGGCTCGAAAGATTTTCATTTCGATCCAGCTCGCATCGACAAAGTTCAATGTCAATTCGGTTCGAAAATAAATTAACCTAGTTCGAAAATATTTTAATATAATTAATTAATTAAAACTTTAATGTTGTTATAAATTAATTTATTTATTTTTGACAAGTTAGTTGTGTAAGAATGAGTGGCACTCTCTTATATAAGAGAGATTCTCCAACTATCCATTCAAAATGGTATTGTGCTATTTTTAGCTTGTTTTTTTAAATTTTTTTATTAGAAAAATTACATCAATGCCACTACGAGATGATTGCGCAATGCTATGATGGCATCTGAGTGCAACCTTATCAAATTGAACGAAACCTTAGGATGATTGTGATGCAAAATGTACTTAAGGTTTTGTAGGCCTGTGAACGGCCAGTTCTACGTACGTTGAGGTGCATGGAGAATTGGTCCAGCAAGCAAATATTCTTCAAGCCATTGCTCTTCTTCATCAAAGGCTATAAACTGAAATGATTCGTCCTCGTTCTCTGGGAATGGTGGCTGCGGATCCATTATAGACATATAGGTAAAAATCATTGTGCACATGAAGCAAACTCATTCAATGGTAGACTATGGTATTATATTAGAAAGGTTGATGTAACATCCCATGATCCAATATGGTATCAGAGCCAACCTCTCACAACACGCTGTAGTTCGAGGATGAATTAGGCGGAAGCTAGTGGGTGTGTGATGCCCGTGGTTGAAGAGAATAGAGAGTGATCGTCGGATGATGTCCCAAGAGAAGAGAATTAATAGAGTAAAGTGCGGCTTCTGGCAAGCTTTTAGGTCGATAAATAGTGGTTAGAGGAGCACAGGAATGAATCGTCCTACATCATAATGTGGGAGTCTGGCTCGGATATCATATTATAACATCTCATGATCCAAATGTAGAGGTATTGTCCGCTTTGAATTCTGGGATGTTACAGTTGAAGCATGGTTGAAGAATGCCATAGATTGAGATCTTCAACTACCTGCAAACTATGACAGAACAATTGCCCAAAGTAACAGTTAGATTTACAATTTGCAAATTAGTCCCAACTTTGTGGTCTTTTTTTTCAGAATTTTATTATTTTTAATAATTTTTTCAAAGAGAAACATGAAATTTGATCGTTTTTTCACCAATTTAAATAATTTATATATTTTAAAAAATCATTACACTGCTTTATTTTCACCAAGATTTAAAAATTTAATAAAAATATAAAATTTAATTTTTCTCATTTCTTTCTTTCTTTGCATTAAAATTATAAAAATAAAATATATATATAAATATTTCAAAATTATATTCTAAAAAATCATAAACTTAACAAATGAGTATAATTTTACTGCATACTAGTTTTAGCAATTAGATCTTAATTGAAACGAAAACTAAAAAACTTTTGCAACCTCAAAGACACAAATTGAAGTTTTTAAAAGATTGGGACCAATTTGCAACGCCTTTCCCACCTCAAGGGCTTAGATGCAATTTACAATTTGCAATCTATGCTAGATACATTTGTTAGCAAAATTAAAATTCCCTAGGCAAATTTTTCAAAATTTTTCTAAGTTGCTCATTAGTAAAAATCTTTTCAAGATAAATAAGACCATTGATAATGTTAGTAAAACGAGTAAACATTTCCTTAATAGATTCTTCCGGATTCATTTTGAACAACTCATAGTCATGAATCAACAAATTTATTTTTGATTCTTTGACTTGATTTGTTGCTTCATATGTAAGCTCTAATTTAGACCATACCTCATATGTCGTGTTGAGATTGCAAATATGGTTAAACTTACTAGGAGATTGGCCGCATTGTAAATGATTGAGTGCTTTGGCATTAAGTTGAGCCAATCTTTTTTCTTCGAGGTCTAAATCACCAAATTCTTTCGGCATCATCTTGTCTTCCTTCTTTGGAATGACAAATGGTTTTCTAGTTACCTCCCATAGCTCTATGTCTATGCCTTGGAGGTAAATCATCATTCTTTTCTTCCAAAAATTATATTGTTGACCTTTGCAAAGAGGTGGACGATTCGTCGAAAGCCCATCGTCTGAAATATGTGTGGGAAGAGCCATGGATCGTCTCTAGGCGGTTAGCTCTGAAATACTTAGTAAAAAGTTTAAGGAGACCCGCTATGATACCACTTGTTGGCCTAAAGGCTTCCTAAGAGCGGAGTGAATTGAGAATAATTTAAAATTAATTTACTAAATAAATATAATAAAAATAATCGAAAACTGCAAAGATGGTCAATTTCAGAAATTGGACAGCAGCACAGGAAATGAGTAATAAAACAGAGAATACAGAACAAATGGTCAATTTCAGAAATAAAATAACAGTGTAGTGAATAAGAAATAAAAGTAGAGAATATAATACAGATGGTCAATTTCAATAATAGACTAATCAGTACAGCAAATGAACAACAAAAATAATTGAAAATGATGTTTATGTATTTATATTAATTTGTATGAAAATATTAATTTGAGAATTTAAATTAGATTTAAGTAGAGTATATCAATTTTGCTACGATTAAACCAATGAAACACGCGAAGATTTATAGTGGTTCGGCTCCCCGCCTAGTCCACTCCCCGCACTCCTCAAGTGAGAATTTGTGCTAATCCACACCAGTTTTTTACGAGAACCAAACCTGAATAAATCCAGTACAAACCACGTCTTTTTACATGAACCAAAGCCGAGCAAACCTACTAATCCCTAGGGCTTTTTACAGGAACCAAAACTGAACAAACTTACTTAACTGCAACCTCCACATAAGGAGAATAACAAGAAAATAAAGAGAATTTGCTAGGCTAGCTAGCTTAAATTATAATTTTAAATAAAAAGAAATAATATAATGAGGAGCTCTATGCACATCCAAAGTTGCCAAGAAAATACTCGAATAGATCCGAGAACGGCATGTATAAGAAAACAGTGAACAAAAATGAATTTAAGAGGTTAGAAATGAATATCATTATGTGTGCTTTCAACAATAATCAAAAGCAAATTATAACTAAGAGTTTTGAGTAGATCGCAGCAAGTAAAAGCATGAAAACTCAAGGTTCACAGCAAGACGCAGCAAAAAATAGCAAAACAAAGTAATTTTAGAAGGTGGGAAAGAAAGAACCAGAGGAAAAATGAGCTTCTTTTCACTTGAAAAACACCACAATCTCTTTCCTTAAGATCTCCTTTGATAGCTTTGTAAGTTTGACCTTAGGAAAGTGAAAAATGCTGAGAGCTTGAGAGAAAGAGGGTTTTTTTGCTGCAGAAAAAAATCAGAGAGCAGAAGTACACACACAGAAAAAATAAGTGCAAGTTGTAACTGTTGGAAAGAAAGGGAAAAGCTCCTTTTTTGTTTGAAAGCATGCAACAACAACCAACACAAAGGAGACAACAACAAATAGAGTGAAATAAAAAAGAAATATAATGATATGCCTCAATTTTTTAATGTGATACCAACACAAATATCAAATCAGACTATTAGTAAATTCCTAAGTTAAAACGGCCAGCAACACAAGCCAGAATTCATGGAGTAAACAAAACATAAAAATACAAAGGAATGGTACGAAAGCGCTCCAATTTGGATTAATGTGGCCCATGAAGCATTTTAGATAATATACAAGTATTGTCTAATGGATTATGAGCTGCCACAAAATAAAAGAATGATGCAAAATTTTAAGTAACCAAGTAGGCTTTCTATTATTGGCATAAATTTGAGTTGAGCTAAACCTTCATCTAACCTAGTTTGTAATGAATAATGAATTTTGAGTTAAGCTTCAAAGTCCAATCAGTTTGTTCAATTACAAGTAATTAATTTATCTATACTCTCAATTCAAATTACTTAAAATAAATAGGTTGTTGAGATTTAGCTTAGTAATCAAATAAAATAAATATGAGAATAAATAAGATTTTCATAACTAGAAAACCAAACAGAAAATTTCGAGTAGAAATTTTGACAAATATGCACATGCTTACATCAATGTTGTATAGAAATAAAATAAAAGTACAATAGTAGCTCTTGATCTCTTGGACTTAAATTACTTTGTCTTTAACGAAGAAATTAACCCGTAAGCACACATAAGACAAAAGTTAGTAGATAATGCTAAAGTAATTAGTATCATCAAAATCAATAGAGTTCAACAGCTATTGTTCTATGTTCTGATTAACTGTGCAGGCTTGAATTGGGTCAAGCCAGGGTTAAGTGGATGAATTGCTGAAGTTTTGATGATGTGAGCTAAGAGATAGTGAACGCGGGATGAGTCGAATTATGACAACTACTTCATATAGGGATGATCGAAGCAATCAAGATCTTCAAGAAGGTGCCGAGTCAACAAAGCAACTCAAAGACAAGTGCATACTTTTTATTTTGTTTTGCTTTTGATAGAAATCTTTGTATGATTGATCTATTAAGTGTGTGAAGCGAGTCAAAGGAAGTATTGAGCACTAGGGTTGCGAGTCTGAGTTAATATGTTCAACTTGATATAGGTTCGAGTCGAGATTATTTTTAATTCTCTCGCAGGTTTATTATTGCAAGTGTTGATAGACCAAGCTGGTAGACCAAGCTGGTAAACCAAGTTGATCGACCGATAGTAGAGATTTTGGAGAATTTTTTGTTTGTGAGATTGGTCGACCAAGTTGGTGTACTAAGCCTTTGGTAGACCAAGTTTGTCTGCCAACAACTAGCCATTGCAACTGTTTTTGGAATGTTTATGAATTTGGTTGACCAAGTGTTGTTTGAGCTGATATGTGCTCAGTTGTTTTTCATTCCTTTTGAGGTGTTTTTGATCATTTCTTTGAGCTGTTTAGAGAATGCTTAAATAGTTTTGATGGGAGTTTAGTAGGCGATGTTGGACAAACATTCTCCGTCATTTTAAAGTGTTCAAATGTGATCTAAGTGCCTGAGGCACTAATGCTCAACATCTAAGGGTGATCTTTGCCTTCTGCCAACAACTGATCATTGCAACTGTTTTTGGAATGTTTATGAATTTGGTTGACCAAGTGTTGTTTGAGCTGATATGTACTCAGTTGTTTTTCATTTCTTTTGAGGTGTTTTTGATCATTTCTTTGAGCTGTTTAAAGGATGTTTAGATAGTTTTGATGGGAGTTTAGTAGGCGATGTTGGACAAACATTCTCCTTCATTTTAAAGTGTTCAAATGTGATCTAAGTGCTCGAGGCACTAATGCTCAATTTCTAAGGGTGATCTTTGCCTTCTCGCACTTAAAATCAATCATAAGAAAAGAAAGATGATATTATTCTTGTAATTTAATTTTTTGTTTGGGTCTTTGCTCTTTCTTTCACAAAACTCTTTTTTCTATTTTCTTTGAGTGAAAAAAAGAGTGATTTTAGGTGATAAAAACCTAGAAGGAGGAATGTGATTGTGTAGTGGTATAAAAAGGGCTTCTCCATTGCCCTAGTGTGAAAGGAGATGGTTTAGTGGATTTTGTGTATGTGTATTAGGGAAGTGGATGTAGGCACAGTAAAGTACTATACCATATATATTCTCGTATTTTCTTTTGGTTGAAATTTTTGTTTATTGCTTCCGCATATAAACTCCCTTGCTATTACTGACAAACTTTTTGGGTTGCGTGAATAGTTTTTATTTATCAAATTACATTTATTCACTCCCCTTTAGACGTTCATTTGATCGTACAATTGCCACGTTGTGGATCGATGAAGAGTGGGCACTTTGATGAACTGAAATGAAAGAGGCAGAGTAGAACATGTGCGAATGGGGAATGGATGAAAATCAAAAAGCAAAATTGTTTCTTTTTTAATAAGATAATTAGGCTAATTTGAGGCACCGTAGCCAAACCGTGTCTCCTTTCCTTCACCAGAATGTTAAACTCTTAACCTGAATTTAGGCTTTGAGAGAACTAAAACTTCATTTCATTGATCAAATAGACTAATCTATTATAATACTAGGTGACCTTTATATATAGAGTTCACATAATAAAATTTGAAAATATAATAGTCAATACTGAAAATAAAAATATCAAATAAACCTAGAATAAATATATATAATTAATTTTATTATAATAAAATAAAATCAACTCTAAATTTGGTGGTCTTCAAATCTTTCCAAGTTAGCTCTAATTTTTTTTTCAAATTGTATTAAATCAAATTCGGAAGCAACTAATATGGAAATCTACAATTAGTTTTAATTAATTTGAATTTGAATTGAGCAATGTGATCATCTTGGCCATCAAATTATTTGATCCATGTCCCCACCACATATGCATCTAGATACCAAGTACTTTGGTCTTTGCTTTATGCATAAAATATGTTGGGATCTTAATGTAGTGTTTGCACATATTGATGTGAATGTGTGGTTTGCATATTGCTTTTATGAAAAGGTTTCAGGATATATATCGTGCTACAGATGTACAGATACTGCAGAGCCCGTTCTGCCATGCACATGAATTGGGAGAGGAAGAGGAAGAGGCTGAAGCAGGGGCACCTGCTAGTCAAGCACATGACTATCTGAACATTGTAAGGTGTCTTCTTAACCAATTTGAGTTCTTTCATTGTTTTATTACCTCACTACTTAGTGTCAAATTATATAGGCTCAGGTACTACTTACATGCCACACATAAGCATGGCCAATGAATGGCAAGTGACATGCCCTTTATTCTTAGAATATCTAAAGCGAGTAGGTCTCCATCATCTAACCAAAAGTAAGTGGATGACCATTGATTGCTATTTGATCATTTCATTGGTAGAGAGATGGTTGTCAAATATGAACACCTTTACCTACTTGTTGGGGAGATGGCAGTGAAATTGCCGGATGTATCAATCATCTTGGGCATTCATCTAGATGGTAAGGCGTTGATAGCTGAGAACCCGACTGGGAAACAGTATTGTTAGGCGACCTTACCTCTCATGTGTGAAGAGTTACTTGCAGTGTTCGAGAGGCACTGAGATATTAAGAACACAATCCATTTAATTAAAAACTGCCATGTTTTCTATGGCGCAAGCTAAAAGTGAAACTTGCGTCCTCTGTCGCTTTATTATGGAAATTTGCATTTGAGCGATATGACGATATGGAGCCAACTGCTTTTATGATAGGCACATGTCTAATTACATCAAGCAGTGAAGTGCATTTACGATGATTGGTTCTGATCGAAGGTCTAGATCTGTTCTGTACATATTCATCGGGCATGCTGTTCTAGCCCGTTCAGGTAGAACTACTAGATAGAAGTCAAACTGGTGGTTGTTTACGTTTGTTACAGATTTGGGCATGAGAACTTCTCTATATAGGCCTGCCTGCCTACAGGTGGAGTTGCTTTGATGTCTCTTGCCATTGGATGTCCTAATGGTGCACAATAACATATCAGTTAAATTTATTAGTTTGGTTTTTTTTTGAAATGTGTTAGTTTAATTTTTATTGATAAATATTGGTTCAATGTTTATATTGTTAGCAATTTTCATTTATTATTTTAAGTGGAGTGAGGGGCGCATCAAACTTGCATTGTTGTTGACATATGAAAATGATATAGATAAGTTGCAGAATAGTGAGATATATTAATTTTAATGTTTTTTGTTAAACTTACCAACTTCTTCCCTAAGTTCATTGGTTGTCCTACTCGGCTACTCGCATGCTTTATTGGAGAAGCTTCCATCCCAGTGTATGAATGGAAGCAACATTTGGCGTGCTCTAGTGCCCATGATTTCATGGTTACCAGTGGAGTGATACTTTACGAGTAGGTTTCTTCGATAGTTTGGACTAGATTCCCTCATTGATATCCCACATGTAGAAGAGCATGAGAGAAGGGAGGCCTGAAGAAATGTATCAATCAATTAGATTGTGGAGCATCAACAATTTGAGGCAAAGTAGGCTCCATGTGGAAGACGCCTAGCTTGTCCTAATCACAACAGTTTACATGAGGATGAAGCAATTAGGGCCTATATGGAGTGGTACACTTCGTGGGCCAAATGGTGTTTACGGGAGGTACCATGGCAACTACCAATCACTGAGTCACATGTATCCAGTGAAGTATTTTTAGTAAGTTTTACTTTAATTTGGATTGAATTTTCATGATTATTTAGAATACTAACTTCAAAGCCAAATATTAGAATATTAGAAGTAATTTGACATGCTGGAGCCATTGAGAGATAGGGAAGTATTATCCGAGCCAGCGGCAGCCAGAGATCATTTATTGGATTCTTGTAAGCTGTTAGGAAACAGATGTATTTAATTCCAGATCAATGCCTCCTGTGGATATACCAGCGAACTAATATTTGTAAAATTCGGACTGAAATAAGAACCAAATCACTATCTGGTTCTTGGTCAGACTAATCATCGAACTAGTTGAACTGGTAAATTTCTATTTTTAAAAATTCAAAATGATAATTATATATATTGAAAACAGTGATAAATGTTCAAAATAACCTAATTCTCATCCTATCAATTTATTGTTATTATTAAATAATAAATATTACATGAATAGATTAATTTTTTTATGATTTGATTAAATTTTGTATGTAATCCGGTTTTGGCGTCAAATTGGATTGGATGACGTGCTGGTTCATAGTCAGATTGTCGGATTAGGCATTCCGTTCTAATTTTTACAGCGCTGAGTAGACTAACAAGAAGCTGGAATTCAATTAAGGCTTATAGAGGAACCTGAAAATAACCTTCGGCTTATCAGAGTGATTAGAGATTGATGTCCTCCAAACACGTCTTGGAGCAGTGCAATCCTTAAAAGCAAAATTAGTTGCAAAATGTCCAGTTAACAGTTGGCATCATTGGTTAGAAAAATTGAACATTTAAATATCTTGTTTTTCTTTATGGTATACGGTTGACTTGTACATTTTGGTTTTTGTGACTGCAATTATATGTTAGGTTGAATTGGGTTTATGTTTGTGAAATGGTGGTCTTTGTGATAGTAGTAACGTACCTTTGGGTTATTTTGTTTAATATTCCTTAAAGTGGATTTATCACAATATGAGTGATGGATACGCAGGTTTTTATATATTAGGGTCTGTTTGTTTGTAAGGTTAAATTTAAGAAGGTTAAAATTAAATTTGAATAGAGATATTTTTTATTAAAAATTATAAATGATGTGAAATAAAGTTAGTTATTATGTTGAGATATGTGAGGGATGTGATATAAAGTTAGTTATTATATTGAGATATGTGAGGGATGTGATATAAGTTAGTTATTATTTTAGTAAGATGTGTAGGATGTGAAATAAAATTAATTTTTAATATTAAATTTTATGTGTGATGTGATATGCCAGGTTAAAATTAAACCAGGTTAATTCTAAACTTAAAAACAAATGGGGCCTTAATGACTTTGTTTTACGGTTTCGTTGTGTTTCGTTTATGGATGACATTTTAATGCTTGAAATGTGATTTATATGTTCTTTTAATAAGGAAATGTGATTACATTGGATGGGTTATATATTAGTTGAGGTGTACTATTTAGTAGGATGTATTTATAGTGATTAGAATGTGATTTTTTTGTTTGAAATGGATGGATTATATAATACCACTGAAAGATATACAGCTTATTGGTTTTTGTTGGATGAGTTGTTATTTTTTGATATTTTTATTGCATGAGGTTACAATGATTGAAAAGGATGATTTATATTGGATGGTATATATTAGATGAGTTATATATTGGATGAGTATATATGAATTTATGCC
This sequence comes from Apostasia ramifera, assembly GCA_019297695.1. Classification (NCBI taxonomy): domain Eukaryota; kingdom Viridiplantae; phylum Streptophyta; class Magnoliopsida; order Asparagales; family Orchidaceae; genus Apostasia; species Apostasia ramifera. The sequence continues at coordinate 195,173 of JAEMOT010003872.1, read as the reverse complement.
TGATGTGTTTATGTGTATACGACGTAAAACCCTAAACCCAAAAGGCCATGGCCAAAATACCACAAAGACGGAGATCGTCGTAGCAAGATCATAGCAATATTTGTTACCCAAGTCATTGAAAAAAGAATATGCAATCTTATCCTCTCTTTTTATCATTAGCTTTTCTTTATTATGACAAGTACTATCATGTAGAAGTTGTATGGGACTTGGTTTATTTTGTTTGGCCTATTTTCTTAAATGGCCTTTTCTCCTCCCCTTGATGTAATAGCTTTGCCTTGTGTTATTGCAATACATTCTTAAGACACATATATGTATGTCTATCTTGATAACGTAAATTCTAAACCTTAACTCTTATTTCGATAAAAACCTTTTGCATAAAATAGTATTATCTATTTGTTCTTTATTTTATGGCTTATGGTGTTTTATGTCGTGTGCTACTCTATAAAAATCTATAGGATTTTTTTGTTTCTTGCTGTGGGCCTATCGGGCCCATTTGATGGTGAATTCAGGTTCAAAATAAATAGAATCAGATTCAAAGTTTGAAGCGGTTTCAGATAAGTAAAGCAGTTTCAAATTTAAATTCTGTTTGGATGAAAAGTAGTTTGAAACTAGTTTTGAATCTACTTCATTTCACAATAAAATTTCAAAAATAATAAAAATAAATAAATTTTATAATAAAAGTAAATAAAAAAATATTTATTCAAAATTTCATAATTTATTTGAATATTTATTAATTTAAAATTCTCATGAGAATATATATTAAAATTTGAGATATTTAAGGAACGTGGTTATAAGTTAAAAGATGATTTATTATTATTTTTTAAATTTTGAATTTATCAGATTTAATTATTTCTTAATTTTAACCTTAAGAGAAATATCAAATTTATCTCCAGATATACTTTTCTGAAAATTCGAGAAAAAAGAAGCGATCGCGATAGTTTCGACTTCGTAGCCTCAGAACTGTTTCACGTTTCTAAAACGTATTCAGATTTATGTGATGAATTAGAATTGTTTGGCTAATTAATTTTATTAAATCGGCTTTGTTCCGCTTGAAATCGCTTGAAGCGGTCAATTCAAATAGGCCCATCACTGTAATTACCTGTGACTCTTACGGGTGTTTGCTTTACTTTTTTCCTCTTGCTTTATTTTCCTTGTATTGGGCCTATCTCTTAGATTGGGCTTTTTTTTTAATCTTGCAATCATTTTGCTTATACTTTCTTATTTGATTGCAGGACTAGGGCCAATGAACAAGATATCCTCCAAAGATATATATAAAACCTTACGACTAGCAATACCTTTTTAACTCGCGTTTGTATACCAATTAAATGGGATAAGTCGTGCACAATCAATGACCTGAAGAATCAGTTTCGCAATAAATAATTTAAAGTCATTCAACCATGTTTTCTGTTTGAAAGCTGCAAAGAGCATATTACTTGCCTCTAAGATAAGTCTTACGGCTTAATAGTAATGCAAAAATTATGACATTAGAATTTCAGCTGAATCCATAATTTGCGCTTTTATGGTCAGCCAGCGTAAAATTTATCAAATCAATTGACTATATATATATATATATATCTTATATAATTCATGAATTTTGAAAATTTTCTGAGCTCAGGCACTGCAGTCTTTGGGATATACATTCTTCATTATTAGGATTAGGGATGGAGGTACAAAATAAAACATTTTTGCAGCAATTTGAAATCCACATAGCCGTTGGGAATTTAAGAACGCGACAAGGTGTCGAAGATGGTGGTGTGGAGGGGGTCGCTGAGGTGCGTGGCCCAGTTATTCAGCGGCCCCTTGCCGGTGACGGCCGCCTGCACGGCGAAGCCGAGGAATCCGACCATGGCAAGGCGGGCGTGCTTGATCTCCGCCAACTGGAGCGTCGCCCTTTTCTCCGGATCGCTCGCCAGACCCAGAGGATCGAAGAATTTGCCCCCTGGATACAATCTCTTCTCCGGGTCCAGCTCCGAATTCCTCTGGAACTCGATGTATCCGATCACAAGCACTTCGATCCAGATCAACGTCGTCAGCGAGAATGGCAGCGGCTGCCCGAGGTACGACGAGCCCTCGACCAGCTCCACCTTGCCAGCGTCCTGCCATGTGACGCCGGTCAGGGCTTCAACGGCGAGGGCGCCGAGGGTCGCGAGCATGGCCCAGCGGCCGTGGATGAGCTCGCACTCCCGGAACCGCTGGAGGCCGAACACCTCGTAGTAGGGCTGGAAGGGGGTGGACTTCACGTCGGAGGACTCGGTGCGCGTGCCGATGACGTCGCCGGCGAGATTCTTCGAGAGGTTCTGGTCAAGTGAGTCGAGGTCGAACTGGAGGTACTCGGCCGGCTTGCCGAGGCCGAAGGGGTCGAAGCCGTAGTCGCCGACTAGGGTTCCGTCGAGCCATTCCGGTGACTTTGCGCCGGGGTACCAGAGCGGCCGGTCCGGGGTGGGGGAGGACTTCTTCGATGCTGGCTTCTTCTTGGATCTGAAGCCGAAGCCGAAGCGTGCAGTGAAGCGGCCGGCGGATGGAGAGTCGGCGAAGGCGGAGGAGCTCGGGAGGGTACCGAGGAAGGTGGAAGAGGCTGCAGGGGCGGCCGCCATTGGTGACTGAGAGCTCTGGGTGCTCTTCGGAGATGGAATCCGGTTTATGAGAGCTAATGAGGGCGGTGGGTGGGGGTATGGGTCCCAAGATCGTACGGCTATGATGGGGGAGAGAATCCATCTGACGGCTGTTGTTTTGGCTGCCTTATCTTCTTATCTCCGAGCTTGGCCCAAGTGGGATTTTCCTCCGGAGGAAACGACACTCTGTCAGCTCTCATTGGCCGGCAGAGGAGTAGAGGTTTTGTGGCGGCAATTTAAGGGAAATGGAGATCTTCTGTTAAGATTTTGAATTATTATTTCAGATGGCTTTTGTGAAAGAATGTATCTAATTATATATAGCTGGAAGCATAATTTTTAAATAATTTGAATTGGAATTAAGAAAATGTGTGATGTGTGAGATATCGTCATCCAAAATATACAAGTATTATTTACTTTATTTTTAAGAGATTGCATAATTTAAGTACTTCTTAAGAGATCATTAATCCCAATATTTATCATTAACTTCATAATTTTACCTTAAAAGGTGTCTGTATATTTTAGGATTTTCTTCTTTTTTAATATGAAACGATTCATTTTTGTGTCTTTCTACCTAAAAGCCTCCTAAAATTGCTCCTTGTTTAAGTGATTAATTCAATCATATAAAAACAATCTGGTGATCATTTCCCGCCTTCTTTCATAACTGGTGTTTCAGTATGTCTCTTGGTCATTCCTCATCCTTCTTTTGTGTCAAGATTTAAAAAGAAAAAAAAAATATATATATATATATTTCGCCTCTTAACGCTGTAACTTGTTCAACTCCACTTGAAAATTGTAGTAATAGTATAGTTCAAATCTGAAGCATCTTGATTTTTAGGCAATTTACTTCCCAAATGGGCTAGGAGAATGCACGATTAATAGCATACTTTTCAGAATATTGCACTGGCAAAAACTTCTAAATGTATAGGATAAGATATTCTTGCAGATAAACATTCATAAGAGAGAGATGCACAGCGTGCCTGATGCCTTGCAAACTGTGGAGTTTAATGTGATTTGATGAATAAGATGTAGAATGTTTCACGTAATTCCTTGAGATTTCTGGTAACTATCATCCAACTGAAGACAAGTTAAGAAAATATTGAAATTGTTTTGTGTTATAGATATTGACGTGAGAAGGAGGGGGTCCCGAAAGACAGCGGTACGCAGAGAGGTAAGTCTGATGATTATGGCTCAAGTGAGAGAAAAGCAGCCAGAAAAGCACACATAGGTTTAAGGTGGTTCAGTTATGAAATCTCATAAGTCCATCGGATCAGCTTCAATCTTCCACTATATATCTCAAGAAAGAGGGCCGCTTGGGCTCAATACAAGGATAATAGAGAAGAGAGCCGTTTGAGTTGAGTACAAGGGTAGAAATAGTAAGAAAGAAAAAATCCGGTGAATTCCCCTTCTCCTTGAAGCCTGTTCAAAGGTATTTATAGGCGGAAGGAAAAGGAGCCCCCGTTCGGTATTTCCAGAGGAAAGAAGTATATACAATTGCTGAGCTTGCACTGGTGGTCCCACTGTTGTCGGCCATTGGAGGAGCTGGAAGCAATGGGTGGAGAGCTTGTTCCCTTGATCTTCGTACTTCTTTTAGGGGTCCGTGATAGCTGAAGCATACAGGCCCTTGGTTTGTGTGATTGGTAGGAGCGCGCAGCATTGAAAATAGTGCGGTCGTAGCACGCTGATAGCGATAGGCGTGGCTGCGAAACATCGTCATCGATGATGTTGAAAATGGCTCTAACTATCGTCCCCGATATTTGAGGAGAGATGGGATATATCGTAGTTCAATCCTCTACGATAAGGTTTGGTGAAAGGCTGAATCGTCGAGCCTGACGTTTGAGATATGCAAAAGCAAAGCCTATTAGTAATTAATTATCAAGATGTGCGACTGCGCGTCTTCCCCGCTCTGGCTACATTGCTCTCACGAATGGGCTTCATGGCATCACATTGGTTGTGTGCGGTAGCGCAGTGAAGCTTATCCAAGAGTCAGTAGCTCACTCTGCCCTCGAACATTGATGCCCTTGCAGCTATTCTGCACCACCGGCAACCTTAACAGCGGACATCTGAGGAGTTGAGGGGAAGGGAGATTGTGAGAGTATTTTTTTAAAATGAAAAATGTATTCTAAAATTATTTGTATTAATATTTGATGAAAAACAAATGAAATCTCACACCAAACAGGTCTGAACTAAAATTATGACCAAAATGGTTGGAATAACTTTACAACTCTCTCCCCTGAGGGCCCAAAATGCAATTTACCCTTTAATTAATACCTTTCCATCTTCCCTGTTCTCGATTCTTTCCGCGGCGCATCCAAGCTAGGGTGAGATTCGTTGGCGTCTTCGTCCTCTGCTCCTCATCCTCTTAACTTCTGGCGGCGGGGCCGCCTCTGGACGGACTTGACGCCAACGAAGGTCGGTGGCTGCAGCGATTCTGGCATTGGGATAGCTGTGATGGGGCTACTCGTGCTTGCTTGCTGCGCTGAAGTTTGAATCCCGGCATTGGGACCGCCGGCGCGTCGTGCTCGATTTGCTGCGCTGGACAGCAGAAGTCGCCGGATTGCGTGTCGACTTAAGCCTTCTTGAGAAGTCGAGAAGCTGTGCGGCGACTTTTCTTCTTCAGAAGTCGGAGAATTACCTGGCGATTTCATTCCAAAAGTCGCCCGATGACCCGTCGACTTCATCCTTCTGAAGTAGTCGTTGAGCTGCACAGCGACTCCTCATTTTCGGAAGTCGTGGGATTCTCTGGCGACTCCACAAAAGAAGTCGCCATCCTTTTCCGCGACTTTTCTTGTATCAAATTTTCCGCGACTTTTCTTGTATCAAAAAGTCGCCGAAACATCCAACGACTCCAATAACATGGGCGGCTCCCGCATGAGAAAAATCCGTTGACTCCCGACTGTACTGTTATGAAGTCGCCGATTCATCCGGCGACTCCAGCGGCCAATCAAAATAGGCGTCGGATTATTAAGCAAAAATATAAATTTTTATATCTGAAGGCGAGGGCTGCAATTTTCACAAAATTTTGAATAGTTTATCATAAAATTTTAAAATTTTATGATTTCTTCCAATGATGATAGACAAGGATTTTCGTTTAATACTTCGCTAATTTAATGATATTTAATCTCATAAATAAATAACTAAATGATATTAATTTTGGAATTTCATTTTTATTATCAAACTTTTTTTTTCACTCTTTAAATAGACTTTATTTAAACTTTAGATATTAATAAATATAAATAAATAACAGTTAGATATTTCTATTTTAAGCTGTACTTAAATTTTTTTAATTTTTAAATTAATTAAAAATATCTTTTAATTTGAGATAATATACAATTAGTCTCTTAATACTGATAAAAGAAGCCTGTAATATATATATTTTTTAAAATGATTGAATTAATTTAAATATTTAATAAATATTTTATGTGAAAATAATATTCAAATTGATGGCCTAATTAAAGAAAATAGTCCCTCTTGGATATTTTAATTAATATTGAAGAATTTATTTACCCATTAACTCAAAATATAGAACGAATTTAGTTAATTCTAAAATTATAAAGATTCAGTTGCTATTAAACTTTAAAATATAGTCTTTTTAATTTTTTTATCATAATGATAAAAAACTCATTTTATATATTTATTTACAAATTTTTTTGTAGGTTTTCAATTAGTCTATTTCTGAGTGTCTTAACAAGTTTATATTAATCGAATTTACTAATACAAATTCATTTAATGAAATTAATTTAATATAATCTTGTAATATTTAATTATAAATAAATTTTCATATTAAAAATAAAAAATAGACCTTGATCTAAATATAATTTCGGGCAAATTACATTCAGGTCCTTGAGTTTAACGCTTAATATTGCTCATCCATGTTTTTAAATTTATAACATCGGGGTCCCTAAGTTTTAATAAATTATCAAATGAGTCCTTTTTTTTTCTTTTTTTTGTTATTAAAATTTTTTAAAATTACCGTTTTACCCCAGCAATTCTCTCTCCTCCCGATCCGACGCACTCGCGTCAACCGGTGGGTCGCTCTGGCGCCACGCGCGTGCGCGGGATTGAGAGGAGAGAGAGAACGGCATGGGAGTAAAACAATAATTTTAAAAAATTTTAATAATAAAAAAATTTAAAAAGGACTCATTTGATATTTTATTAAAACTCAGGGACCCCTATGTTATAAATTTAAAAAAGTGAACCTGCGCGATATTAAGTGTTAAACTCAGGAATTTGGGTGTAATTTGCCCTATAATTTATCCCATAAATATAAAAATGATTTTAATTGTAGCTATTTCTTAAAATTTTATTTTTTAATTATGCAGTAAAAATTTCTAATTAAATCTATGAATTGATCTCCATTTCCTCTGCATTATTTGTTTAATTATTTAAAGCTAGATAGCATGCTGCTGCTTCCCGCACGATTCTAATAGAAAAAATAATCTATGCGGGCTTCCGTTTAACAGGAGTCATGCGACCATCAAAATCACCTTATTATAGCACACGAATTTTTTGAGAAATCTCGCTGTGAAAACTCTGGTGCCCGCACATTAAACCACCTGAAGATTTTTATGCGTGAACTTCACTCGTGCGTCCATCGTGCCATTCAGGAAAGCAAAATGCATTTTAAATAATCACATATATTTTTTATGTTCTATTTCTATGCACATACATAAATATTAATATATAGATATCGTATAATTAAAACCATAAACGTGCAAGTATAAATATGTATTCAAAACTATATACAAGTGTATTTCATCATTTAAAATGCATATACCTACAAATACAAACAAAATAATACATATAGATACTAATTATACATAAAATAAAGTTATGTAATTGTGCTTGAAATACTTATTAGAATTTAAGTAGCTAATATGTTAATATAACGAATTAAATTTCAAATATATAATATACTACACTTGATCTTAGCCAAAAGGCCGAGAAAGATATTTAAATATATATAATATACTGTTAATACGTGGTTTCAGCGCTGCATCCGTACCGTACACGTGGCGCCTATCTGATATTTAGCCTTTATTTATTTACTAATCCATCTATCTGTTCTCACAGGTTTTAGACCCCCGTCAAACCTCGGACACGAGGGTTCAACCAAGTCTCATCCACGATGAGCCAGGACCATCCCTGATAACATCGATGATGATGTTACAAAGTGGTGCCTGTCACAATCAGCTTGGCCCGACAGCGTCGTTCCCCGTACAAGGTCTTCTTTCCAAGATACGCAAATCAAGGGTCTGCATCCTCCAGCTGTCACGGATCACCAGAAGCAGTACTAATATTAAAAGTTAGCATCCTCCTTTTGTTGCTTTTGGTCCCTCCGGCGACCGACAAGCGGCGCGAGCTCATAGCTTGTTCACCTCCTTTCCCCCGGAAAATTAGAACAAAGCTGCGCAATCCATCGCCTTCAAATACCTCTGAACAGTCTTCAAGCAGACAAATCGAAGAGGAAAGATCAACAGGAGTGACCAGAGTGTAAGTAACCTCCTGGATTCTCCCATTCTCATTGTATTAAAGCCCCAACTGAGGAGCTCTCTTTATCTCTCTCCTTCCTAAACATTGTATTAGTACTCACGGCTACCTTTTTTCGCTAGTGAAATCTCTTCGCTGATCGCCCAGTGGACGTAGGGGATTTCCTCTCTGAATCACCTTGAATCTCTCTGTGTGCTGTTCTGGATGCCCTAAACTCTCTCTCTCTCTCTCTTAAGCTTTGACTGACAGGCTTATTCCTCTGCGCACTGCCATCTCTCAGGATTCTCTTTTTTTTGGTGTTTCTTAGAATCCTCTACATCTTACGTCAACATCTTCTAGTGCTTTCAGTGAGACCTTGAGAAGATGGTGGCTAGGACGCGCAGAACCAACTCCGCTGCTCGCAGTACACATGCAGGAGGACCTTCTGTTCGGGCGTCAAACGACAGAGCTTCAGCCTCAACCTCTCGACGCCACGCTGAATCTGCTTCCTCCTCCAGGGGTACCAGTGTCTCAGAACTTTAGGGGATGCTCACGTACACAACCCAACAGGCCGTGGTTCTCAAGCAGACTCAGCCAGTGTGCGCAGTCCTTCCTCTCCCGCCGGTCGCGGTGGCTCCTGCACCTCTTCCGCCGGTTG
>JAEMOT010003872.1:159391-176416 GCA_019297695.1 Apostasia ramifera | reverse complement strand
TTAAAAAAAAATACTCCTGTAATTTAAAATTTTTCGAAAATCTTAATTCATCCGAAAAATAAATAAAAATAATAAAAAAATCACAAATAAATTTAATTATATTTATTTTAATTTTCTTCAGATAAATGAGCCATAAATTTCTTGCACTTACATGATGGTCTAAAATTTTATAACAAATGCATCTTTGAAGTTGACTTTTTGACTTGATGCTTCTTTTCTCAGCGATCTTGATCAACTTCATTTCTTTTTATTCTTGGCTTGATTTCATCAATCTTGAGTCAAAATTATCTCGACGATCATCCTTCTTGATCCTGAAAAGCTTAAGAACAATATATACTAATATTTAAAAAATAATTAATCGAGTATATTATTAACGTGCTTGTTTTCATCAAAATCGATAAGAGTTCAACAATGTCTGGCTCTTCCAACCGTCTAGACACCCCTTTCGCTCTCAGGAGGTTCACCAGGACCCACCTCCATCATGTTCGCTACCACAGCCTGCTTTCTTTCCACCTGCCTTCCCTCCTTTTCTTGCTGGAAGAGACCCCCACTTTCCAGGCATTCAGGCCCCTCATCATGGGCCTGACCCCTTCTTTGGACCAATGGACGGCAATGCTCCTTTTACCGATGTCTTCCAGCTGACCCCAATCCTAGAAGACTTTAGGCACCCAGGCTTGAGGCCTACAAAAGTGCGACCGACCCCCGCGAGCACGTACAAGGGTTTGAGGCCGCGGTCTGTTATCGCCAGCCAGTTGATGCTACCAAGTGCCACCTCCTAGCGAACACCTAAAGGGGGCGGCATTTAGCTGGTTCATCAAGCTCCCCAGGGGTCATATTTCCTCCTATGAACACCAGAAATGGGAGCTGATCGCCCGTTTCATCGGTCAAACCTGAATGGTCGTTTCCGACATGGTGCTCGCCAATATTAAGCAAGGAGAGAGGGAAAGCCTCCGGGATTACACCAACCGCTTTTTTGTCGCTGCGGCAGAAGCTGAAGATGTCGACCCTGCAGTGGCCATGCACAATTTTCGGAGGGGACTCAAGATGGGGGATCTGTCTAAATCCTTGCAGCTAGCCAAGCCTCAGAGCTACCCAGAGCTGGTGGCCAGAGCCAGCCAATTCATGCTCCTCGAGGATGCTGAGTCCTCTCTCCCCGATGTTTCTGGAGCCAAGAAGGAGAAGAGAAAGAGAAAGAGTCGTGGTCGAGATGAGGGGAAGCCACAACATGTCCAGCACTAGAAACATTTCTTCTCTCGGCCGCTTCCTGAAGTCTATGCGGCGGCCGTCAAACAAGGTTGGGTCTGACCTGCTGGACCCAAGCCAGCGCCTCCAGTCAGAGTAGACCTCGATAATTATTGTGAGTTCCACGAGAACTACGGGCACAAGCTTCACAAGTGCCAAGGACTCAGGGCTCTGCTCGACAAACTGGCGAATCAGAGCAAACTCGAGGAGTTCATGCAGATGGGATCGACCTTCACTGCTGCCCAGAAAGGAAAGGACCCCAAAGTTACTAGGGCTCCTGCTAAAGCCCTACCGTCTCCAAGCCTCAGACAACTAGGTCGTCCTTACCCTTCTGCCGCCAGGACGATCAATGCCATTTTTAGCATGGACCCTGCCGCTGCTTGCCGTCAAGAGATTGAGATCGACGGCATCTCTCAGCAACATTCTTCATCCATTCTGCTTACCTTCTGTCAAGAAGATCTCCCCCAGCAGGGCAATCTACATAACGATTCAATCATGATCGTCGCCCGCATAGCTGATTTTGATGTTCGATGAGTGCTCCTCGACTCTGGGAGTGCCGCCGACATCCTGTTTGAATCTGTTTTCCTTTAAACGGGGCTCAAGGAGGTAAACTTCCTCCGTGGTGGAACCACCTTACTCGGTTTCTCCGGGGAGAGGGTTCAACCTCTGGGATTCGTTGTCTTACCCGTCTTCTTCAGCGATGACAATGGCTACGCCATGAACATGGTGAGCGTTGCTGTCATCAGAGCTAAGGAAAGGTAGGGCCGCAGATTACCAAGGGCGTCTTCGTCGGCTCCTTCGTGAGGGTTATCCCAATACGGGGAAGGAATTGCTCAATGTTTTCATCCTTGAGCAGAATCTTTCCCGGCTTGAGGCTCACCCCTGCAGATGTTTGGCGCACTACGCTTACCTCCGTTCGCACCTTCGCCCTCTGAGACGGCCTGACCGGAGAATCAGTAACATCCACCACTACAACCATTTCCTCCTCCCTTGTAGAGCCCTGTACAGGCTCCATAGCTTCTACCAGGACATTAGCATCCTTTGCCGGCGGCGTATCAACAGGAATCGCGATAGGGGTCCTCACTTCTCCTTCTCGGGGCATCTTGACGATCACCTCTGCTGCAACTGCCCCCTCCGCTGGCAGCTCTGCCTGCCTCCTCTTCTCAGCAGGAAGAACGCCGGCCGGAGAACTGCCAACCCTCCTTCCCTTCAAGAAGCCAGACAAAGCCTTCCATCTGCGATGGCCCTCAATCTGTAATAGATTTCCTCTTTGCAGGATTTTCAGAAGCTTGTGGAGTGGGATGCGAATCGGCGGGACGCCGCCTCAGCTTTATCCTAACAGGTCTCGAGCAGCGCGTTCGCCATTGCGACGGTTCGCATTCCAGGACCCACATTAATGTTCGCGACCTGACAATGCGGGGGGGTGATGTTAACGCGTGGCTCCGACGCTGCATCCAAGCCATACAAGTGGCTCCCAGGTGGCACTAAGTTGTTATTTATTTATTTATTCTCGCAGGACTCAAACCTCAATCAAACCTCGGCCACGCGGGTTCGGTCAACTATCGTCCACGATGATCTAGGATCACCCCTTATAACATCGATGACGATGTTCCTCGGTTGCACCTGTCACAATTGGCATGGTCCGACCGCCCCGTTTCCCGTACAGAACACTTTTTCTATACACGCAAATCAAAGACTTGCATGCTCTAGTCGACGCAACCGTCAAAAAAAGAGAGTGTCCTGAGAGACGGCAGCGCGCAGAGAAATAAGCCCGTCAGTCAAAACTTAAGAGAGAGAGAGAGAGAGAGAGTTTAGGGCATCCAGAACAGCACACAAAGAGATTTAAGGTGATTCAGAGAGGAAATCCCCTACGTCCACCGGAAGATCAGTGAAGAGATTTCACTAGCGAAAAAAGGTAGCCGTGAGAGCTAATACAATATTTAGGAAGGAGAGAGAGAAAGAGAGCTCCTCAGTTGGGGCTTTAATACAATGAGAATGGAAGAATCCGAGAGGTTACTTGCACTCTGGTCGCTCCTGTTGAACTTTCCTCTTCGATCTGTCAGCTTGAAGACTGTTCAGAGGTATTTGTAGGCGATGGATTGCGTAGCTTTGTTTTGATTTTCCGGGGGAAAGGAGGTAAACAACCTCTGAGCTCGCGCCGCTTATCGGCCGCCGGAGGGACCAAAAGCAGCAAAAGGAGGATGCTAACTTTTAATATTAGTACTGCTTCTGAGGATCCGTGATAGCTGGAGTATGCGGACCCTTGATTTGCGTGTCTTGAAAAGAAGGCCTTGTACGGGGAACGATGCAGTCGGGCCAAGCTAATTGTGATAGGCACCGCTTTGTAACATCGTCATCGATGTTATCAGGGATGGTCCTGGCTCATTGTGCACGAGGCTTGGTTGAACCCTCACGTCTGAGGTTTGACCGGGGTCTAAAACCTATGAGAACAGATAGATGGATTAGTAAATAAATAAAAGCTAAATACCAGCTAGGCGCCACGTGTACGATAGGGATGCAGCGCTGGAACCACGTATTAATAGTATATTATATATTTGAAATTTAATTCGTTATATTAACATATTAGCTACTTAAATTCTAATAAGTATTTCGAGCACAATTACATAACTTTATTTTATGTATAATTAGTATCTATATATATTATTTTGTTTGTATTTGTACGTACATGCATGTTAAATAATGAAATACACTTGTATATAGTTTTGAATACATATTTATACTTGCATGTTTATGGTTTTAATTATACGATATCCATATATTAATATTTATGTATGTGCATAGAAATAGAACATAAAAAATATGTGATTATTTAAAATGCATTTTGCTTTCCTGAATAGCACGATGGGCGCACGAGTGAAGTTCACGCATACAAATCTTCAGGTGGCTTAATGTGCGGGCACCAGGGTTTTCACAGCGAGATTTCTCAAAAAATTCGTGTGCTATAATAAGGTGATTTTGATGGTCGCATGACTCCTGTCAAACGGTAGCCCGCATAGAATACTTTTCTAGTAGAATTCGTGCGGGAAGCAGCAGCATGCTATCATGAGGCTTTAAATAATTAAACAAATAATGCAGAGGAAATGGAGATCAATTCAAAGATTTAATTAGAAATTTTTACTGCATAATTAAAAAAAAAAATTTTAAAAATAGCTACAATTAAAAACATTTTTATATGTATGGGATAAATTATAGGGCAAATTACACCTAAGTTCTTGAGTTTGACGCTTAATATCTCGCAGGTTCACTTTTTAAAATTTATAACATCGGGGTCCCTGAGTTTTAATAAAATATCAAATAAATTTTTTTTTAATTTTTTTATTATTAAATTTTTTTAAATTACTGTTTTACTTCCTGTCGTTCTCTCTTTCCTCTCTATCCAGCGCACGCGCGCGGCGCTAGAAAAGGCGTTACTTCAATAGGTGGGGGGATCAGCTTCTCAGAAAGGGCAGGGCCGCAGATTACTAAGGGCGTCTTCGCCGGCTCCTTCGTGAGGGTTATCCCAACACGTGGGAACTGCTCAACGTTTTCGTCCTTGAGCAGAATCTTTCCCGGCTTGCGGCTCACCCTCACAGACTTCTGGCACACTACGCTCACAACCGTTCACACCTTCGCCCTCTGAGACGGCCTGACCGGCGAATCAATAACATCCACCACTGCAACCATTTCCTCCTCCCTTGCAGAGCCCTGTACAGGCTCCATAGCTTCTACCAGGACATCAGCATCCTTCGTCGGCGGCGTATCAGCAGGAATCACGACAGCCTCACTTCTCCTTCCCGAGGCATCTTGACGGTCACCTCTGCTGGCAGCTCTGCCTGCCTCCTCTTCTCAGTAGGAAGAACGCTGACCAGAGAACTGCCAGCCCTCCTTCTCTTCGAGAGGCCAGACAAAGACTTCCATCCGCGACGGCCCTCCATCTGTAACAGATTTTCCCTTTGCAGGATTTTCAGAAGCTTGTGGAGTGGGATGTGAATCGGCGGGACACCGCCCCAGCTTTATCCTGACAGGTCTCGGGCAGCGTATTTGCCGTTGCGACAGTTCGCATTCCAGGACCCACATATTCACGACCTGATAATGCGGGGGGCTGGTGTTAACGCGTGGCTCCGACGCTGCATCCCAGGCATACACGTGGCTCCCAGGTGGCACTAAGTTGTTATTTATTTATTTATTCTCGTAGGACTCAAACCTCAGTCAAACCTCGGCCACGCGGGTTCGGTCAACCATCATCCACGACGATCCAGGATCACTGATAACATCGATGATGATGTTCCTCCGTTGCACATGTCGCAATCGGCATAGCCCGACCACACCGTTTCTCGTACAGAATACTTCTTTCAGACACGCAAATCAAAGACTCGCGTGCTCTAGCTGGCGCGACCTCCCAGTAGAATCACTGCTACTAAAGAGAAAAAAGCTCTCCACCCAGTACTTCCAGTTCCCTCAAAGGTTGACAGCTGAGGAACCATCAGGACGGGCCCAACTCCTTTCTTTCCGAGAAATCCAGGATAAAATACTCTTTTCAGCAATATTTAAATCCACTAAGCGGATGGAAAACAAAAGGAGGAGAACAATTAGCAGAGGCAGAGAAGAACCGAAGCAGGAGTAGCATTACTTAGGCTCCCCCTTTTTCTTGTACTCAAGCTCCAACGGAGGAGCTCTCTCTCTCTAGCTCTCTTTCTCTTCCTCTCTCTCTCTCTCCAAAACATTGTACTGGCCTTTTCGGCCATTCTTTTTCTCTTTAGTGAAACCTCTCACTGACTGCTCGGTGGATGTAAGGGACTTCCTTCCTGAACCACGTTAAACCTCTATGTGCTATTCTGGTTGTTAGAGTTCTCTGCGCACCGCCATCTCTCGGGGCTCTCTCTCTTTTCTCTGTATTCCTTGGGATCCCCTACATCCTACGTCAACACTAACAAGTATAATTTTATATTTTTATTTTACAGATTATTAATGGTAGATCAACAACTATCTTCCGTTCCTAAAAAAAAGAGAAGAATAACTCAATTAACAAAATTGACTAAGAGTAGACAATCAGAAAAAAATATTATTCAGTTTGAGAATGGTAAGCCTATACCTGGAAAAGAAGCTGATCAACTGATGAGTATGTGTGGGCTTGTGATAAGAAATAATGCCCCTATCTCGTACATTAAGTGACGTGAGGTTCCATAATTAAATAAACAGAAAATATGGATAGAATTATCTGTAAGTCAAATTGCATTAGTACTTTCATTTATTCAAAAATAAAGAAATGTACTCAATTATTTTACTCAACTTATGATTCTAACATTTATATCGTAGAGAATATTTGATGGTATCGATGAGATAAAAGATCAATTATTTATATAAATAAGTATTATGTGGAGAAATTGGAAGTCCCATATGTATAGAATATTTATCGAGCCAACAAAGGGTGATGCTCGATATATTGTTCCTGAGGAGTATAAGACTATGATTAATCAGCAAGAGTAGAATGATTTTATCAAAGCTCGCTTGAGTAATGAGTTTTTAGTAAACTTCTATAATTATATCTTAATTAAGTTTCAACTACGAACTTACTTTTATAGTGAGCATTTTCCATAATCAATATTTATGTTCAATTTTAAGTTAAAAGTGCTGCAGCTGAAGAAAGGGCAAAAGCCTAAAAGTACTTTTACACTACCTCAAGGAAAGAAATACGCAGGTCTAGAGCATGAAATGGTATGAGAATTCAATTTAGATTCACTTTAGTTTTAAGATTCAGTGATAAATTTATATTTTTATCTTTTACAGCAAAAAGAATCTGACAATGAGGAATCTATCTCAAGAGCGGACTTATGGATTGCTGCACACAAAAGAAAAGATCATCTGCTTTTCCTATTTTCTGATCCCCTTTTATCAGAAAGAATGTATTGTTTACATAATTGTGGTTTGGACATGATTATTCTACATTTTCTTCCTTTCTCAAATCTAATTCCTGGAAAGGAGGAAATTGTGCCAACACCACCCTCTGTGCACCCCATTTTGACCACATCGCATGCTGAAACCTACTCTCCATCAGTTCTGTGCGGCTTCCTAGTTATGGCAGATTCATATCGTCATTCATAATTTGTCGGAGTAACACCAGCCTATGAATGCCTTGTACTGGATGTGAAGGGCTGGAATGAAATGCTTCCTTTTCACCCTGAGTTGGATATGAAGTCTGCTGATTCTACAGAGACCTTTATCCCTGAGATCATAAGTAAAGAACTCCTCAATGGCCCGAAGGCCATCATCATTCCTCAATCAACTAGCCTACGGACCTTGATTCCCGGTTCCATTGAAGGCCGTTCAAATCTACATCACTATATTAAGCTTTTCCATGAGAATTACATCGAAAATGCTCATAAGGTACCAAAAAATATCCCTTTCATTGCAATTGCAATACTTATTTTTGTTACTGTATTTAGTAGCATGGCACCTTCTTTTAGAGCTTTTTCCCATGTTATAGAAGCTGGTATCTTTTTACTAGTTCCTAAAACTTATGGTGTTGATAGTTTATATTTTGTGTACACAAATCTTGCATTTGTGGGAATAAGTATTGTCGCAATAAACATGAAAGATGTGGAAGTCTGAGTTGCAATTTTCTTCTCTACTAGTCTGGTGGTAATGGACTTTTGATTAGTATTACATTTCAATTGTTAACTTGACAATCTTTATTGGTTATTTAGAAGCCTAGAAGCATAGCGAGTAGAATTTTGTGTGGCGATTTTCTTAATTTATTCTTCAGCTTCAGATATTTGTATAGAGTGAATCTTGAAAGATCTAATTACGTCAGGGCCGAGGCTTAACCAATCCCATAACCTGATAGGTCCTATAAGTTTTGGCACATTGTTTTTCTGTAGGATCATGGTGTATACGTTATTGGGCTCCCTAGATTCTTTACATCTACCTCCCCCCTATGGTGTCAGGTTTACATCGAGCTAGAACAGCATGGTGACTATTTGAAGACAATAATGAAGAGCCAAGCAAAACAGTTGAAAGACGTAGAACAGTCGCTTTTGAAGGTTGAGAACCAGGATAATGGAATGAAAGATCGGTTCAATCGTGCTTTTAAGGTCATGTATGAGCTATTGGGGCAGCGGCTCGACGGTTTCATGTTATTACCTGCAGCAAGCAAGAAACCGCTGACCAAAGCTGAAACAGAATTTAATGCCGAGCTAGGTTCGAATAATTAACTTCTAAAGCACTTCTAACGTCTTATAGCTGTTGCTCTATAAACTGCTAATTTTATCACTTCCTTATCTGTTGCAGATAGAATTGCAAACCTCGAGTTAAATGGATTGCATTCTTCTATCGAAGCGCTGAATTAAAAGGCAGTTCCTTATAGAGTATGGAGAGGCAAACTCTTCAATTCCATTGAACACTGCGGTGCTGTTACTGTTGAAGATATTTTTCAGTTAGCATAACTGTAAACTAATGTATTTCTCTTGACTCCTGACTACTATATATATGATGGGTCTTTGTCAAGCCGGAAATATTTAAAATTTCATGTTTTATAATATAATTAACAGTTGTACAAGATTTAAAAATATTTTAAAACATCATGATTTAATGTTTAACCAGATAATCACCAGAAATGCAAAATGTGCTGGGTGCAAAACAGTTGTGAACGATAAAATTTATGTTACGTCATGCACGACGTAAGTCCTGTATAGTTCTTAACTCAATTCGCGAGTTTGTTCATCCATACATGGATTGTTTTAATGCTTTGATTTGAGCAAAACATGCTTCAATTTAGCACATCGTTAGGAACGCTAATTTATATTAATATACTAAAATTCAGAAAACAAAAATTTATTATTTTATTTTTTATAAATTTAATATTATTTTAGATTATTTTTTGGAAAGGAACACTTTTCTAGATTC
The DNA here is from genome assembly GCA_019297695.1 of Apostasia ramifera. Lineage (NCBI taxonomy): Eukaryota > Viridiplantae > Streptophyta > Magnoliopsida > Asparagales > Orchidaceae > Apostasia > Apostasia ramifera. The sequence continues at coordinate 167,272 of JAEMOT010003872.1, read as the reverse complement.
AAGTATGAAAAACACTTCAAATAATAATTTTTACAATAAATGGATTAAATTTGAAAACTTGATCTAAGAGGATTTAGGTTGATCATTATCTAATCTGATATATTACTCAACCCAATGTATATAAATTCAGGGTTGTATTAGGGTCGACCTGACCCAAATCTAACCTTCTATAAATACAAAGCAAGTATTAAAATGACTCATCTACTTTTGATTACAAATCTAGTTCTCATGGCTTAAATTTTGGGTCTTGAATTTTTTAAGATATTTCTTTTTTTCATCACTGCAGTTTTTTTTTTTTAAAAAACTTAGTGTGTGTTTAGTTAAATCAAAATGATGTTAACCTAAATGTAATATGTCACGTTATACTTAAATTTTAATATTACAATTTAACTATAATTTAATATTATACAAATTTTAAAAAAATTAATTTTATTTCACATCATATATATATATATATATATATATTAAAATAATGATTAATTTATATTATATTTTTATGCATCTCAATATAATTATTATTTTTATTTTATATCTACAAAATTTTGAATAAAAAATATATATTAATCTAAATTTAACTTTAATCTTATTAAAATAAATATTCACAAAATTTGTATCAAATTATATAGTGTGAGTAGGCTACTTAAATTTTTTTATATTATATACTTAAAATTTAAATTATCATATTTACATATTTGAGTAGGTCTATATAACTTTATTTTATATATAATTAGCATTTATATGCATTATTTTGTTTATATATATTTATACATAAATGTCTGTTAAATAATGAAATACACTTTTATATAGCTTTGAATACATATTTATATTTAAATATATATGATTTCAATCATACAATATATATATTAATATTTATGTATGTACATAGAAAAAGAATATATAAAATGTATGTGATTTTTAATGCATTTCGCTTTCCTTGAATGGCGCGATGTACACTCCGAATTGGACCGCATAGAAATCCTCAAGCGCTTTAATGTGCGGGCATCAGCACTTTCGCAATGAGATTTTTCCAAAAATTTATGTGCTATAATAAGGGAATTTTGACGGTCGCATGACCCGCGCCGTACGGATGCTCTATAGAATTATTTCTAGGGGAAATCATGCGGGAAGCAAGCGTCATAATTTGGCATTAAACAATTAAGAAAAAAATGCATAGGAAATTGGGATCTATTAATTAGAAATTTTTACTGGATAATTATACAATTACTTTCAAGGATAATTATACAATCACATTTTAAAAAATAGCTACAATTAAAATTATATTTATATATTACACGCAATGTGTGTGTAAATTATATTTAGATTCCTAAATTTTAAGTGTATTATGACTTATGCGTATGAATTTAAAATTTTAATATTTATAACACATAATATTATAAATATCAATAAAATTTATTTTTTAATATTAATTTATAAAATACTTGAAGTACTCTATTTTTTTTCCTCTCTCTTTCTCTCATTTCTATTGATTTTTGTACCTTTTTAAATAGCAACTAATTTACTTTGTATTTTAATTTTAAGTATTCTATACCCACCAGCCTTCCCCTCTCTCTCTCTCTCTCTCTCTCTCTCTCTCTCCCTCTCTCTCTCTCTCTCTCTCTCTCTCTCATTTCAGCTCTCTCTCTCTCGGTCGATAGCCATGCAACCTTGCATAAGCGCTATGCGAGACCAACGACCTTCATTGTAAAGAGAGGGCGAAGAGGGACAAGATAGAGTCATTTTAGGTATTTGATAAAATTTTAATATTAAAAAATAAAAATAAAAAATAGGCCTGATTACGATTTATGTCCGATTCAAGGACTGAAATATTAAGTATTTAAAATCATAGACAATCAGCGATAATGTATCTTAAACTTAGAAACTTAGATATAATTCACCCTGTATATATTTTATTAATTACAAAATCATTTGTGGTTTTCATTTAGAGATGCCAAACTAACAAATGATATAGTTTATTTGAGTTTTTGTTCTATAAAAGCTTTGGTAAATATCATTCAGTTTTATCAAGTTAGAGTATAATATCATTTATGTTCACAAAATAAAAATAATTCATCTAAGTTCTCAAGCTTCGTAAAATTCATCTAGGTCTATCTATTAAAAAATAAATTAAAAATATAAAATTACTATTTTATCTTTCCTTCGCTCCTCTTTGGCCATTCGCAACAACAGAAGCCCTCATGTGCGACTGCGCGTCTGCCCCGCTCGGGCTACATTGCTCTCATAAATGGGCTTCATGGCATCGCATTGGTTGTGTGCAGCAGCAAAGTGAAGCTTATCCAAGAGTCAGTAGTTCACTCTGCCCTCGAACATTGATGCCCTTGCAGCTATTCTACACCACTGGCGACCTCAACAACGGACATCTGAGGAGTTGAGGGGAAGGGAGATCGTGAGAGTACTTTTTTTAAATTAAAAATATATTCTAAAATTATTTGTATTAATATTTGATGAAAAACAAATGAAATCTATTAAAAAGATTTCACAAGTTGCCTTTCTGCATAGTAGATTAATAGATTTTGGGGGAGAGAGAGAGTGTGAGAGGGAGGAAAGAGAGGAGTAATATTTTAGATATTTTATAGAAATTTAATATTAAAAATAAAAAATAGACCTTGATCTAAATATAATTTCGGGCAAATTACACTCAGTTCCTGAGTTTAATGCTTAATATCGCACATCCATGTTTTTAAATTATAATATCGGTGTTTCTGAGATTTAATAAAATATCAAATGAGTCCTTTTTTATTTTTTTATTATTAAAATTTTTTAGAATTAACATTTTACCCCAGTCATTCTCTCTCTCCTCCCGATCTGGCGCACTCGCGCGGGCCGCGCGGCCGCCTGAGGTCCGCATGGCAGCCGGCAGGTCGCTCTGGCGCCGCACACGTGCGCCGGATTGAGAGGAGAGAGAGAACGGCAGGGGATAAAATGGTAATTTTAAAAAAATTTAATAATAAAAAAATTAAAAAAGACTCATTTGATATTTTATTAAAACACGGACTCCGATGTTATAATTCAAAAAAATGAACCTGCGCGTTATTAAGTGTTAAACTCAGAGACTTGGGTGTAATTTGCCCAATAATTTATCCCATACATATAAAAATGATTTTAATTATAGCTATTTTTAAAATTTTTTTTTTTTAATTATGCAGTAAAAAATTCTAATTAAATCTAAGAATTGATCTCCATTTCCTCTGCATTATTTGTTTAATTATTTAAAGCTAGATAGCATGCTGCTGCTTCCCGCACGATTCTAATAGAAAAATTAATCTATGCGGGCTTCCGTTTAACAGGAGTCATGCGACCATCAAAATCACCTTATTGCACACGAATTTTTTGAGAAATCTCGCTGTGAAAACTCTGGTGCCCGCACATTAAACCACCTGAAGATTTTTATGCGTGAACTTCACTCGTGCGTCCATCGTGCCATTCAGGAAAGCAAAATGCATTTTAAATAATCACAAATATTTTTTATGTTCTATTTCTATGCACATACATAAATATTAATATATAGATATCGTATAATTAAAACCATAAACGTGCAAGTATAAATATGTATTTAAAACTATATACAAGTGTATCTCATCATTTAAAATGCATATACCTACAAATACAAACAAAATAATACATATAGATACTAATTATACATAAAATAAAGTTATGTAATTGTGCTTGAAATACTTATTAGAATTTAAGTAGCTAATATGTTAATATAACGAATTAAATTTCAAATATATAATATACTACACTTGATCTTAGCCAAAAGGCCGAGAAAGATATTTAAATATATATAATATACTGTTAATACGTGGTTCCAGCGCTGCATCCGTACCGTACACGTGGCGCCTAGCTGATATTTAGCCTTTATTTATTTACTAATCCATCTATCTGTTCTCACAGGTTTTAGACCCCCGTCAAACCTCGGACATGAGGGTTCAACCAAGTCTCATCCACGATGAGCCAGGATCATCCCTGATAACATCGATGATGATGTTACAAAGTGGTGCCTGTCACAATCAGCTTGGCCCGACAGCGTCGTTCCCCGTACAAGGTCTTCTTTCCAAGATACGCAAATCAAGGGTCTGCATCCTCCAGCTGTCACGGATCACCAGAAGCAGTACTAATATTAAAAGTTAGCATCCTCCTTTTGTTGCTTTTGGTCCCTCCGGCGACCGACAAGCGGCGCGAGCTCATAGCTTGTTCACCTCCTTTCCCCCAGAAAATTAGAACAAAGCTGCGCAATTCATCGCCTTCAAATACCTTTGAACAGTCTTCAAGCAGACAAATCGAAGAGGAAAGATCAACAGGAGTGACCAGAGTGTAAGTAATCTCCTGGATTCTCCCATTCTCATTGTATTAAAGCCCCAACTGAGGAGCTCTCTTTATCTCTCTCCTTCCTAAACATTGTATTAGTACTCACGGCTACCTTTTTTTCGCTAGTGAAATCTCTTCGCTGATCGCCCAGTGGACGTAGGGGATTTCCTCTCTGAATCACCTTGAATCTCTCTGTGTGCTGTTCTGGATGCCCTAAACTCTCTCTCTCTCTCTTAAGCTTTGACTGACAGGCTTATTCCTCTGCGCACTGCCATCTCTCAGGATTCTCTCTTTTTTGGTGTTTCTTAGAATCCTCTACATCTTACGTCAACATCTTCTAGTGCTTTCAGTGAGACCTTGAGAAGATGGTGGCTAGGACGCGCAGAACCAACTTCGCTGCTCGCAGTACACATGCAGGAGGACCTTCTGTTCGGGCGTCGAACGACAGAGCTTCAGCCTCAACCTCTCGACGCCACGCTGAATCTGCTTCCTCCTCCAGGGGTACCAGTGTCTCAGAACTTTAGGGGATGCTCACGTACACAACCCAACAGGCCGTGGTTCTCAAGCAGACTCAGCCAGTGTGCGCAGTACTTCCTCTCCCGCCGGTCGCGGTGGCTCCTGCACCTCTTCCGCCGGTTGCGCCGGCCCGAGAACCTCTTTCGCCTGTAGAAGCGGCCCCTCCTCCGGTCGCTGAGACTCCAGCTCCCGCGCTTCATGTAGCAGCGCCTTCCATTCAGATGTCTGTTGGTCCACTTGCACACTCAAGAGGGGGGTGAATTGGGTGTAGTTAAACTTTTAAAAATTGATTAATATATATGTTATAAAAAAAAAATTAAGTTCTTTTAAAGCTACTTATAATTGTGAGAATTTTATTATTTTCAAGCAAGAGCGTTCAAGCAAATCTTTTCAGCATGAGCAATTGAGCAATTTTAAAGTGGTACCTGCAAACGAATAAGTAAGAGTAATATGTATATATATATATATAAATAGATATATGTATATATATATATATTAGNCCAGCTCCCGCGCTTCATGTAGCAGCGCCTTCCATTCAGATGTCTGTTGGTCCACTTGCACACTCAAGAGGGGGGTGAATTGGGTGTAGTTAAACTTTTAAAAATTGATTAATATATATGTTATANAAATTACAGAGAAATAAAAGTTAGTGTGCAAAAAAAAAAAAAAAAATACAGTAAGTAAATGTTAGTAAAAAAAATGCAGAAAGTAAATGTTAGTATTGTAGTATGTAAATGTTTTGGTGTTTCTTAAGATCCTCTATATCTTACGTCAACATCTTCTGGTGCTTTCATTGAGACCATGAGAAGATGGTGCCTAGGACGCGCAGAACCAACTCCGCTGCTCGTAGTACACACGCAGGAGAACCTTCCGTTCGGGCGCCAGACGATAGAGCTTCGGCCTCAACCTCTCGGCGCTACGCTGAATCTGCTTTCTCTTTCTGGGGTACCCATGTCTCAGAACTTCAGGGGATGCTCGCGAATCTCACAGGCCTGGTCACTGGCCTCACAGCCCAACAGGCCGTGATTCTCAAGCGGACTCAGCCAGTGTGCGCAGTACTTCATCTCCCGCTAGTTGCGGCAGCTCCTACACCTCTTCCGCCGATTGCACCGGCCCGAGAACCTCTTCTTCCTGTAGCAGCGGCCCCTCCTCCGGTCGCTGAGGCTCCTGCTCCTGCGCTTCCTGTCGCAGCGCCTTCCATTCAGACGTATGGCTCTTCTCAACCGTCCAGACACCCCTTTCGCCCTCAGGAGGTTCACCAGAACCCACCTCCACCATGTCCGCTACCACAGCCTGCTTTCCTTCCACCTTCCTTCCCTCCTTTTCTTGCCGGAAGAGACCCCCTCTTTCCAAGCGTTCAGGCCCCTCATCATGGGCCTGACCCCTTCTTTGGACCAATAGATGACAATGCTCCTTTTACCGATACCATCCGGCTGGCCCCAATCCTAGAAGACTTCAAGCTGCCCAGGCTTGAGGCCTACAAAGGCGCGACCGACCCCCGCGAGCACGTACAAGGGTTTGAGGCCGCAGTCTTTATCGCCAGCCAGGTGAGGCTACCAAGTGCCACCTCCTAGCGAACACCCTAAAGGGGCTGGCATTTAGCAGGTTCATCAAGCTCCCTAAAGGGTCACATTTCCTCCTATGAACACCTTAAATGGGAGCTCATCGCCCGATTCATCGGTCGAACCCGAATGGTCGTTTCCGATATGGTGCTCGCCAACATTAAGCAAGGCAAGAGGGAAAGCCTCCGGGATTACACCAATCGCTTCTTTGTCGCCGCGACAGAAGCTGAAGATGTCAACCCTACAGTGGCCATGCACAATTTTCGGAGGGAACTCAAGGTGGGGGATCTGTCTAAATCCCTGCAGCTGGCCAAGCCTCGGAGCTACCCAGAGCTAGTGGCTAGAGCCAGCCAATTCATGCTCCACGAGGATGCTGAGTCCCCTCCCCCTGATTTTTCTGGAGCCAAGATGGAGAAGAGAAAGAGAAAAAGTCGTGGTCGAGATGAGGGAAAGTCACGACACGTCCAGCACCAGAAATATTTCTTCTCCCTGCCGCTTCCTGAAGTCTATGCGGCGGCCGTCAAACAAGGTTGGGTCCGACCTGCCGGACCCAAGCCAGCGCTTCCAGTCGGAGTAGATCCCGACAATTATTGTGAGTTCCACGGGAACTACTGGAACAAGCTTCACAAGTGCCGAGGCCTCAGGGCTCTGCTCGACAAATTGGTGGATCAAGGCAAGCTTAAGGAGTTCATGCAGATGGCACCGACCTTCACTGTTGCCCAAAAAGGGAAGGCCCCCGAAGTTACTAGGGCTTCTGCTAAAGCCCTATCGTCTCCAGGCCCCAGCCAACTAGGGCGTCCTTACTCTCCTGCCGCCAGGATGATCAACGCCATCTTTAGCATGGACCATGCTGCTGCTCGCCTTCAAGAGATTGAGATCGACGACATCTCTCAGCAACATTCTTCATCCATTCCGCTTACCTTCTGCCAAGAAGATCTCTCCCATCAGGGCAACCTACACATCGATCCAATCATCGTCGTCGCCCACATAGCTGATTTCGATGTTCGACGAGTGCTTCTCGACTCTTGGAGTGCCGCCGACATCCTGTTCGAATATGCTTTCCTTCAAATGAGGCTCAAGGAGGTAAACCTCCTCCGTGTTGGAACCACCTTACTCGGTTTCTCCGGGGAGAGGGTTCAACCTCTGGGATTCATTGCTTTGCCCGTCTCCTTCAGTGATGACAACTGCTACGCCATGAACATGGTGAGCTTCGCTGTCATCATAGCTAAGTCAGGCTACAACGCCATCCTTGGAAGGACAACACTCAATTCCTTTGGGATGGTGATTTCCACGCCTCACCTCTGTGTAAAGATCCCTACATCCAGCGGCATTGTCACCATCAAAGGAGATGCCAGGCAGGCTACCCAGTGTTTCTAGATCGCCGCACAGCTCGTCGTTGATCAATTGGATCCCAGGGATTCTCAACCCATTGTACCGTAGGAAGGGGTAATCAATGTAACCTTGGGGGGGAGGGGGG
>JAEMOT010003872.1:80301-159377 GCA_019297695.1 Apostasia ramifera | reverse complement strand
GGGGGGGTGGGAGACTTTGCTAAAGCTGTAAACTTATCCTCATCCATGAATGATAAGTAGCAGGCGGAAATCACTACCATACTTTCTGAGTACATTGATGTCTTCGCATGGTCTTCTGAAGATGTTTTAGGTGTTGACAGGGCTGTCTGCGAGCACCATCTAAACATATCTAATACTGCCTCTCCTACAACACAGAAGAAGAGGGTGATGGAATGGGAGAGGTAGGACACTATCAAAGAAGAAGTCAACAAACTACTTGGAGCAGGTTATATCAGGGAAGTTTAATACTCCCAATGGCTCACCAACATTATCATGGTGAAAAAGGCCAATGAGAAAAGGAGGATGTGCATAGACTGCCCCAAAGACATTTACCCTCTCCCACGCATCGATACGATGGTGGATCGTACCTTCGGATACGAGGTTATGAGTTTCCTGGATGCTTTCTCTGGGTACCATCAGATCCGGATGGCTAAAGAAGATGAAGAAAAGACTGCCTTCATCACTGACTTTGGCACATACAGCTACAACGTCATGCCCTTCTGTCTCAAGAATGCCGACGCTACTTACCAGCGCATGATTGATGCCGTCTTCAGAGACCAAAGGAGACGAAATCTTGAAGCATATGTCGACGTCCTCCTAGTCAAAAGCAAAAACTTAGAGGGACACCTCGACGACATCAGGGAGACACTTGAAACCCTCCGAAGGTTTAACCCCAAACTTAATCCTGCCAAGTGCACCTTCAGCGTGGCCTCAGGAAAGTTTGTGCGCTATCTAGTTTCAGCCATAGGAATAGAGGCCAATCCAGATAAAATCTCGGCGATCCTGAGCATGTCGTCTTCTAAAACAACGACAGAGATTCAAAAACTAGCAGGATAGATCAACAGCCTGGGCAGATTCATTTCAAAAGCTGGGGATCGATGTTCGTCGTTCTTTCGATGCCTACGCAATGACAGGGCGGGCCAGTGGACCAACGAATGCGAAACTGCTTTCATAGAGCTGAAGAAGTATCTTACCTCGGCCCCGATATTAGTGGCACCAAAGGAAGGAGCGGTCCTATCTTTATACTTGGGTGTCTCTGACACCGCAGTCTTAGTGGTTTTCGTGGACGACGATAATGGGGTACAACATCCAATCTTTTATATTAGCCACATACTCCTAGACGCTGAAAGCCGATACCTCACGCTGGAAAAGCTTGCTCTGGCTCTCCTGGTGACGGCGAGAAAGCTACGCCCATATTTTCAGTCTCACACTATCCAGGTTGTCACTGATCAACCAATCTTGAAGATACTACACACTTCTGAGGTCTCGGGAAGACTGCTCAAATGGTCCATTGAGCTGGGCGAGTATGACATCAAGTATGTCCCATGGACGGCAATCATGGCTCAGGCGTTGGCAGATTTTGTCTGGCACCAAAGGAAGGAGCGGTCCTATCTTTATACGTGAGTGTCTCTGACACCGCAGTCTCAGCGATTCTCGTGGACAATGATATGGGGGTACAACATCCAATTTTTTAAGCTGTAAACTTATCCTCATCAATGAATGATAAGTAGCAGGCGAAAATCACTGCCATACTTTTTGAGTACATTGATGTCTTCGCATGGTCTCCTGAAGATGTTTTAGGCGTTGACAGGGCTGTCTGCGAGCACCATCTAAACATATCTAATACTACCTCTCCTACAACACAGAAGAAGATGGTGATGGAAGGGGAGAGGTAGGACGTTATCAAAGAAAAAGTCAACAAACTACTCGGAGCAGGTTACATCAGGGAAGTTCAATACCCCCAATGGATCACCAACATCGTCATGGTGAAAAAGGCCAACGAGAAGTGGAGGATGTGCGTAGACTTCAGAACATTGAATCAGGCCTGCCCCAAAGACACTTACCCTCTCCCACGCATCAATACGATGGTGGATCGCACCTTCGGATACCAGGTTATGAGTTTCCTGGATGCTTTCTCTGGGTACCATCAGATCCAGATGGCCAAAGAAGATGAAGAAAAGACTGCCTTCATTACTGACTTTGGCACATACTGCTACAACGTCATGCCCTTCGGTCTCAAGAATGCCGGCGCTACTTACCAGCGCATGATTAATGCCGTCTTCAGAGACCAAAGGGGAAGGAATCTTGAAGCATATGTCGACGACGTCCTAGTCAAAAGCAAAAACTTAGAGGGACACCTCGACGACCTCAGGGAGACACTTGACACCCTCCGAAGGTTTAACCTCAAACTTAATCCTGCCAAGTGCACCTTCGGCATGGCCTCAGGAAAGTTTGTGGGCTATCTAGTTTCAGCCAGAGGAATAGAGGCCAATCCAGATAAAATCTCGACAATCCTGAGCATGCCGTCTCCTAAAATGGCAAAAGAGATTCAAAAACTAGCAGGACGGATCAACAGCCTGGACAGATTCATTTCAAAAGCTGGGGATTGATGTTCGTCGTTCTTTCGATGCCTACACAATGACAGGGCGGGCCAGTGGACCAACGAATGCGAAACCACTTTCACAGAGCTGAAGAAGTATTTTACCTCGGCCCCCATATTAGTGGCACCAAAGGAAGGAGCGGTCCTGTCTTTATACTTGGGTGTCTCTGACACCGCAGTCTCAGCGATTCTCGTGAACGACGATACGGGGGTACAACATCTAATTTTTTATATCAGCCACATACTTCTAGACGCTGAAAGCCGATACCCTATACTGGAAAAGATTGCTTTGGCTTTCCAGGTGACGGCGAGACAGCTACGCCTATATTTCTAATCCTACACTATCCAGGTTGTCACTGATCAACCACTCTTGAAGATACTACACACTTCTGAGGTCTCGGGAAGGTTGCTCAAATAGTCCATTCAGCTGGGCGAGTATAACATCAAGTATGTCCCATTGACGGCAATCAAGGCTCAGGCGTTGGCAGATTTTGTTGCTAAGCTTTCTACTTCAGAGCCATCGCTTGCCAGACATCGGACCAAGCTCTGGTCCCTTCATGTCGATGGTGCATCTGGATCGCAGTCCTAGGGGGCTGGATTCTCCTAACCAACCCAATGAGAGCCACCTTGCACTAGGCTGTGACACTTCAGTTCAAGGCTACAAACAATCAAGCAGAGAATGAAGCTCTCATTGCAGGACTAAGCTTTGCACTCAGCATGGCTGTGAAGTGCATACAGGTATTCAGTGACTCATAATTGGTCGTCAACCAGGTGAATCGAGCATTCGAAACAAAGGACAAGGTTCTGAAAAAATATCTGCAACAAGTCCAATCCTTAATCTCTCAATTTGAAGAATTCCCCCTGGCGCATATTCTCAGAGAAGAAAACCAAGTGGCAAATCGGCTCGCAAAGGTGGGGCTCCCCGACCTCTGCCAAACTCAAATATTCGAAAGGCCCAGTTTCGAATGCACAGAAATCCACTCTGAGGAGCATTCACCTTACTGGATGGACAAGATCCTTAATTACCTGAAAGATGGGACGCAGCCCGATAACAAGCAAGAGGCGAAGAAACTGATCTACAAAGCAAATATTAAAATGACTCATCTACTTTTGATTACAAATCTAGTTCTCATGGCTTAAATTTTGGGTCTTGAATTTTTTAAGATATTTCTTTTTTTCATCACTGCAGTTTTTTTTTTTTTAAACTTAGTGTGTGTTTAGTTAAATCAAAATGATGTTAACATAAATGTAATATGTCACATTATACTTAAATTTAAATATTAAAATTTAAGTATAATTTAATATTATATAAATTTTAAAAAAATTAATTTTATTTCACATCATATATATATATATATATGTATATATTAAAATAATAACTAATTTATATTATATTTTTTACGCATCTCAATATAATTATTATTTTTATTTTATATCTACAAAATTTTGAATAAAAAATATATACTAATCTAAATTTAACTTTAATCTTATTAAAATTAATTTTTACAAAAATTGTATCAAATTATATAGTGTGAGTATGCTACTTAATTTTTTGTATATTATATAATTAAAATTTAAATTATCATATTTACATATTTGAGTAGGGCTATATAACTTTATTTTATATATAATTAGCATTTATATGCATTATTTTGTTTATATATATTTATTCATAAATGTATGTTAAATAATGAAATACACTTTTATATAGCTTTGAATACATATTTATATTTAAATATATATGATTTCAATCATATAATATATATATTAATATTTATGTATGTACATAGAAAAAGAATATATAAAATGTATCTGATTTTTAATGCATTTCGCTTTCCTTGTATGGCGCGATGTACACGCTGGTGAAGTTCACACATTGGACCGCATAGAAATCGTCAAGCGCTTTAATGTGCGGGCATCAGGACTTTCGCAATGAGATTTTTCCCAAAATTCTTGGGCTATAATAAGGGAATTTTGACCGTCGCATGACCCGCGCCGTACGGATGCTCCTATAGAATTATTTCTAGGGGAAATCATGCGGGAAGCGGAAGCAAGCGTCATAATTTGGCATTAAACAATTAAGAAAAAAATGCATAGGAAATTGAGATCTATTAATTAGAAATTTTTACTGGATAATTATACAATCACATTTTAAAAAATAACTACAATTAAGATCATATTTATATATATTTCACAATGTGTGTGTAAATTATATTTAGATTCCTAAATTTTAACTGTATTATGACTTATGCATATGAATTTAAAAATTTAATATTTATAACACATAATTATATAAATATCAATAAAATTTATTTTTTAATATTAATTTATAAAATACTTGAAGTACTCTCTTTTTTTTCTCTCTCTTTCTCTCATTTCTATTGATTTTTGTACCTTTTAAAAAAGTAACTAAGTTACTTTGTATTTTAATTTTAAGTATTCAATACCCACCAGCCTTCCCCCATCCCTCTCTATCATTTCAGCTCTCTCTCCCTCGGCCGATAGCCATGCAACTTTGCATAAGTGCTACGCGAGACTAACGGCCTTCACTGTAAAGAAAGGGCGGAGAGGGACAAGATAGAGGCATTTTAGGTATTTGATTAAATTTTAATATTAAAAAATAAAAATAAAAAATAGACCTGATTACGATTTATGTCCGGTTCAAGGAGGACTGAAATATTAAGTATTTAAAATCATAGACAATGAGCGGTAATGTATCTTAAACTTAAAAACTTAGATGTAATTCACCCAGTATATATTTTATTAATTACAAAATCATTTGTGGTTTTCATTTAGAGATGTGAAACTAACAAATGATATAGTGTTATGACGGAAAACAATCAAGATTTTTTACGTGGAAAACCAGCTGGCGGAAAAACCACGGCTCCTTTTCGAGAAGGCTTAAAAGATCACTAGAATCGCTTTTCTTTTTTGGTAACAGTGTGCTCAAAGGATTTTTTAGATCTCCGCCCCCTTTGAAGGCTGTTTACGTGAGATATATATACCCTGGTCCGCTCTGTCTAGTCACTTCAGCCGAATAATCTACAGTCCTAGTGGCGGCTCATTCAATGCCTGCAGAGAGCTACTATCTGACCTCTGCTGTACGATATATAGAGGATACGACCTGTCAGCGAGAAAACCGCTTCCTCTTCCAGAGCAGTACGGTTCCAAACGGTCAGTCGTCTGTTAGATCAGGTCTTTGCTTTTCACCTTGAGCTCTTCAGCGTCAGCTGTTCGGGATGATACATCTCTTGTTCGACATGGAGGCCTTGCTTACGTGGATTCTGCGCAAGCTTCTACGTGGACGGTCCAGATAAAGAAGTGTGGATCCAAATGCAACATGTCCCCCCGATAGTCGTGAAGCGCATTGATGCGCGTGCCCGTTTGCCACGTGGGTCTGAGGGGCCTATAAATACTTGTGAAGCCTCGGTTGGGTCTTCTGTTGACCCGAGGAGAACTGGTGTGATGGATCTCTTTTTAGGAGTAGCTGGGAGTCTTCAAGGAGAGAATCCTGGGATTGGGGTTTCGGCCAGGCCGGATCAAACAGGCGCAAGGCGTCCGTCTGTTCGAGAAGAAGCATCGAAGAAGCCGAGGATTCGTCTTTCCAACGCAGGGGAAGGCGCACGTGTGACGTGTAGATCTTCTCTGGATGATGCACGAGCAGCTCCTCCGGTGGAGGATACGATCATGGTGGCCGACGACGAAATGCAGCCAAGGAAGGAAAGTGCGGGGGATCGGCCTTCTGCGCCGTCTCTGGGGGTCCAGGATGTGCCTTTGCCGGGGCGGAGCAACGTGACCCCCGTTACTTCCTCTTCGGGCCCTTCTGCTAGTCCGGAGCCTTCACCAGGGGGTCAGAGAGGCCTTGGGTCCGTCAGTTCGAGTGCAACGTCTGTTCGCATCTTGAACGGATCGAGACGCGTCTAGCGAGCAGGGGTCAGGCGGCAGCCCTTGAGCAGAAGACAGCAACCCTCGAGCAGAAGATGGAGGAAATTCTCTCTCTTCTTCGGAGACTGGAACCGTTCGAGGCGGAGAGGATGATCGTTGACTTGGAGTCGAAGTGCGCTCGCTTCGAGGGCGACCTGGAGATGGCGGCCGCCGAAATTGAGGAGTTGAAGAGGGAGAGGGGCATGCTGATGTCCCGAGTCGAAGAGCTGGAGGAGGAGAACCGCCGCCGAAGAGAGGTTGCCCGGACTGTTCGGGGTTTGCTTGCAAAGTCAGAGCCGGGACTTTCCTCATAGTCTTCTTCTCGCTTCTCTTCTTCTTTTTTTTTTGACTATGTAAAAGAATTATTTAAATGGAATGTTCATGATATGCGCCTTTTGCTTATATATATATATATTTTTTGATGTGAGCATTTGGAGAAAAACGAGGTGAAGTTTGCGCCAGTCCGTTTTGAATTTTAGGTTTAGGCGGTTAAGTGTCAGTCCTCGGGGATCGGAACCGTCGGTTCCAAGGACTATATATATAAAAGAGAGGTGAGGGACCGAGGACCGGTTTCTTCTGTTTATTTCTTTCGCCCGTTCCTCCGCTTGTTTGTTTTTCCAAAATGGTTAAGAAGTCGCGCAGCAGAGCGAAGGACATGTGGAGTGACTACCACACTCTTCGAGGTGAGCTCTGTGTCCTACCTCCACACACTTTCGAGACGGAGGTGTTGCAGGTGTGGGGTAGGGACCCGGATGTCGGTTTAGAGTACCCACCGGAAGGAACAAGATTCATAACCTAGCCGAAAGGGAAGATGGTAGTGTGCCTCCACCACCTGCGTGGCGGGCTGTTTCTTCCCTTCCAGCCGGAGTTCGTGAATGTTTTCAACCACTTCGGCATTGTCCCTATGCAGCTCCCGCCGAACGCCGTCACTATGATCTACTGTCATGCCAAGGAGTTGCGGCGTCGGCAGATTCCTTGGGACATCGAGATCTTCAAAGCTGTTTTTCGATGGGAGGCCAACCCCCGCCTTTATGGATGTTTCGTCTTGAAGGGTAGGTATTGCCAGGTTTTCAAAGTGAGGGACACCGGGTTCTCAGACTGGTACAAGAGGTTCTTCTTCGCCGAACTTTGTGGAGTAAGATTTGCCGAGCCACGGAGGGTAGGTGAGGCGAGATTTCTGGGAGAAGGGATCGGTTTTTAAGACCCTCGTTTTTGGGAAGTAGATGAAATCCGAAAACATGTATACGATGTAGAAGACTATTTGCGTGAGCTCGAGGTCGATGTGCGGGAGTACACGAGTGAGTTTTGTCTGCTCATGCTTTTTCTTCTTTTGGATGCTAACTTTGCTTTTCGGTTTGTGTTGTAGGCCAACCGAAGCTCGAATTGGGATGGTTCCGACTCCGGCAGATAGGGAACAAAAGGGTTCCCCACGATCGGCCAGGGCCTTCTTGTCTTCCGGTGAAAAGGAGGCGCACCGCACCCGGAGCGTCGGGGGAAGGAACTTTGGCAGCGCCTCGGGCTTTCGATGAGGGAACGGAGGACCTGGCGTATATCGACGACATACAGGTCAGCGATGATCCCGAAGAGCTGCGTGGAAAGCGTGAAAGCGAGATAGGGTCAGACGCTGAAGCACCAGATTCTGCTGGCCCAAGTGTTGAAGAGTCCGTGAGAGGTGTTCGGGGAGGACCTCCACGAGTTGTTCCCGAAGGGAGACCGGACTCAGTGACCAGGCTGGGCGCCCGGGCTGCCGACTTGTTGGAGCAACTCATTAAGGAGGCCATGGCTCAGGAGAGGAAAGCGAAAGAGAACGAACTTCGGTACCTGGAGTCAGAATGTCAACGTCACCTAGTTAAGAAACGCCTTCGTTTGGCGATGCGAGGCCTGGAGGAGTCCAGTCGTCGTGAAGCTGAACTTCAGAAGCTCCTGGAGGGGACGCTTGATCAATCTGAGCGGATTTGTGAGGAAGCGGTCATCGAATTCCGCCAGTCCCTCGAATTTAAGGCGTTTATCAAAGGGGCGTTGGAGAGCTCGGTGAACATGTTCGGTTCTGCTCTCCTTGATCGGGGACTGGTTAGCCGTGAGGATCTCGAAGGGCTAGAAATGAATGAGTGCATTCTTTCTGGGAGTCGTTCGTACCAGTGTCCCTTCTTTAACATGTCGGCTGAGAAGATGGGGCGGATGTTCGCCTTTGTTTCGAACATGAAGGCGGTCATCCCTCCTACTGAAGCCGAAATGGCGGGGGCCGCCGAAGGGGTTCCAGCTCCGGAGGAGGATCCAGCTTCACGTGGAGAAGGGATTTCAGAAGGGACTTCGGAAGGGACCTTAGTCGTTTCTCCACTCCGCTCGCGGGATCCACTGCAGGACGTACCGCGGACTCCTGGTGCTGACTTGGTGGTAGATTCTGATCCGGAGTTGTTCGATGAGGAATAGTGATCTTTGTAACTTTTTCCTTTTCCTTTGTAAAACAACTTTTTGTAGTGCAAAGTTTCTTGTAATGCAAAGTTTTTTGTTTTTTGCACTAGATTTCTGTTTATGAAACCTTTTGTTTTGTTTGATTGGCTAGGACTTCGGGAAAAGGAGTGTTTTTTGCTGCGAGTCGCGTTTGGCGCTAAGTTAGGATTTTTAGGCCAGAGACTTCGAGAAGGGGAGTGCCCTTGACTGCCAGTCGCCTTAGCGCGAAGTTGGGATTTTAGGCCAGGGACTTCGAGAAGGGGAGTGCCCTTGACTACCGGTCGCCTTGGCGCTAAGTTGGGATTTTAGGCTAGGGACTTCGAGAGGGGAGTGCCCTTGACTGCCGGTTGCCTTGGCGCTAAGTTGGGATTTTAGGCCAGGGACTTCGAGAGGGGAGTGCCCTTGACTGCCAGTCGCCTTGGCGCTAAGTTAGGATTTTAGGCCAGGGACTTCGAGAGGGGAGTGCCCTTGACTGCTAGTCGCCTTAGCGCGAAGTTGGGATTTTAGGCTAGGGACTTCGAGAGGGGAGGGCCCTTGACTGCCGGTTGCCTTGGCGCTAAGTGGGGATTTTAGGCCAGGGCCTTCGAGAGGGGAGTGCCCTTGACTGCCAGGCGCCTTGGCGCTAAGTTAGGATTTTAGGCCAGGGACTTCGAGAAGGGGAGTGGTGACTTTTCATAAAACATTGTGATATAGGGATTTTATGAGTAAAACTTCCTGATGTCGTTGCCGCTCCAAGTCCTTGGCAGGAGAGTCCCATCATGCCTTGATAGTTTGTAGGTGTTGGGGCCGAGCACATTACGGATGATGAAAGGGCCTTCCCAGTTAGAGCTGAGCTTGCCTGATGTCATATCACGGCCAGCGGTGTTTTTTAACTTCAAGACCAGGTCGCCTTGTCGGAATGGTCTTCTGTGGATGTGCTTGTTGTAGTACTTTTCGATTCTTAGCTTGTGTTCTGCTTGTCGAAAAGCTGCCAGTTCTCTGTCCTCTTCGAGGAGGTCAAGCTCGAGTCTCCTTGCATGCTCATTTTGTTTTTGCCAATCAAGAAGAGCAGGTGGGTTGAAGTTGCTAGCGTGTTTGACCCGAGAGGAGTAGACTTCCAGCTCGACTGGGATGAGAGCTTCTCCCCCGAAAACAAGTGAGAAGGGCGTTTGACCCGTTGCTACTGTTGGCGTGTAGTTGAGCCCCCAGATGGCTGCCGGTAGCTCGGCTGCCCATGATGAGCCAATCTTGTTAAGTCACTTTTTCAAGGTGTTGAGAAAGTTTTTGTTCGATGCCTCTGCCTGGCCATTCGATTGCGGGTGTCTAACTGATGTGAAGCTCAGGTTGATGCCATTTTCGGAGCATAGAGTTCGAACGGCTCGGCTGGTGAAGGCGGTTCCGTTGTCGCAGATTAGGGAGAGGGGGACGCCAAACCTGCACACGAGCTGCGTCCATATGAAGTTTCTGACGCCGGTGTCCATTGGTTGTGCCATTGGCTTTGCCTCGACCCATTTCGAAAAGTAGTCTGTTGCCAGCAGTACGTGGCACAGGTTTTTTTCGGACTTCGGGAATGGCCCCGAAAGTCAAGCCCCCACATCGAAAAGGGCCAAGAGCTGGTTATGGGGTGTAGCTGAGCTGCTGGTTGTCTGGGGATGCTTGAGTAGAACTGGCATTGGGGGCACTTCTAGCTGAATTCTTTGGCGTCCTTCTGGAGGTTTGACCAGTAATATCCTTGACGTAGGACTTGTTAGGCGAGGTTCCGTCCTGCGGCGTGGGTTCCGCAGTCTCCGGAGAGGATCTGTTTGAGTACGATTTTTGAGTCCTCCTCACGGATGCATTTGGCCAGGGGGAGAGAATAGCATCTCCTAAACAGTTGTCCCTAGGAGATGATATATCTGGTAGCTTTCACCCGGAGCCTGCGAGCCTTATTCTTGTCGTCTGGGAGCTCGCCCGTCAGGAGGTAATTCCGGATGTCATCCATCCAACTTCCGGGATTGGAGTCGACGTCGAAGATTTGCGCGTCTTCGTAGGCGGGGAACAGGATGTCTAGTGCGTTATCATTTTCTTCCTTGGCGAGCTCGTCTGCCAGTTCATCTTGCGGGGGATGTGAAATAGGGAAACCTGGTCGAAATGCTGGAGGAGAGTCTTGGCGAGTTGGAAATACCTCTTGAGCACTTCGTCCTTTGTCTGCTAGAATCCCGTTAGCTGGTTCACCATTAATTTGGAGTCGCTGTAGACATCGAGTTCTCGTGCTCCGAGTCCCTTGGCAAATTTGAGCCCAGCGATGAGGGCCTCATATTCGGCCTGATTGTTCGTGACGGGGAAGTGTATCTTCCCTGATCTTTGAAGTCGAATTCCCCAGGGACTGGTGAGGACGATGCCGACCCCTTGGACGCGCTCGCCGGAGGCCCCGTCTACATGGAGGGTCCAAGGCTGTGGCTTCTCTCGGAGTTCGGGTTGTTCAGCTGTTATGAGTTCGGAACAAAATCGGCGAGCGCCTGGCTCTTCGTGGCTGTTTGTGGGAGGAAGTCGATATCGAACTCAGAGAGCTCTACTGCCCACTTTTGCAACCTTCCGGAGATTTCGGGGGAGTGGAGTATTCTCCGGAGGGGCTGATCCGTCATCACCTTGATGGGGTGAGCTTGAAAGTAGTGGCAGAAACCTGCGGGCAGCAGAGATCAGTGCAAAAGAGAGTTTTTCGAGGGGAGGGTACCTCACTTCGGCGCCGTGGAGGATGTGGCTGATGTAGTGGATCGGATGCTGTCGGACGGCCTCTTCTCGAACAAGTACTGCCGACACCGAATTGTCGGTAGCGTTGAGGTAGAGGAAGAGATCTTTGTCTTGGACTGGGGCGGAGAGCAGCGGTGGTGACAGCAGGTATTTTTTCAAAGATTGGAAAGCTTTCGCGCAGTCCTCATTCCATGCCTAGTTTTCTCCTCGAAGAATTTTGAAGAAGGGGAGGCAGCGTTCGCCGGATTTTGAAATGAATCTGCTGAGTGCCGTGACCCTTCCGTTTAATTTCTGTATGTCCTGGACCGTTTGGGGTGGCTTCATCTCTTGTATGGCCTGAATTTTCTTAGGGTTTGCCTTTTTGCCTCTAGCAGACACCATATGCCCCAGGAATTTGCCGTATGACGAACCGAAGATGCTCTTTAGGGGGTTGAGCTTGATGTTGTAAGTTCGGCAAGTGTCGAGCGTTTCACGGAGGTCTTCGATGTGCTGCTTCACACACTTGCTTTTGATCAGTACGTCATCGACGTATGCTTCTATGTTCCGCCCTCTCTGATTTTTGAACACGGTGTCGATCATGCGCTGATAGGTCGCACCTGCATTTTTCAAACCGAACAGCGTCACTTTGTAGTAGAAGGTTCCCTGGTCGGTGATGAACGATGTGTGCTCTTCGTCGTCTTCGGCCATTTGGATCTGGTGGTAGCCTGAGAAAGCATCGACGAAACTCATCATTGAATACCCTGCCGAAGAATCGATGAGCCTGTCTATTTTCGGCAAGGGGTAGAAATCTTTCGGACGGCTTTATTTAAGTCTGTAAAGTCCACGCACATCCGCCACTTTCCAAAATTCTTTTTCACCACCACCACATTTGCAAGCCATGATGGGTAGGTGATTTCTCTAATGAATCCTGCGGCCAGGAGTTTTTCGACTTCTTCTCGAATCGCTCATTGTTTTTCGCCACCGAAGCTCCTTTTCTTCTGCCTGACTGGGGCCGCTTCTGGTTTGAGGCTTAGCCGATGTTCCGCTACGGCCCTGTCTATCCCTGGCATGTCGCTAGGTTCCCAGGCAAATACATTGAAATACTCAGAAAGCAGGGCCGCCAGAGCGGGCTTTTCATTATTAGAAAGTCTTTAGAAATCAGTACATTTTTTCCGTCGGCGACGGTTACATGGTCGTTTAGTTCGACCGGCGGTAAGGCGTGGTCTCTGGGGTCCATGTGGTCTGTGTGGAGGCGCGCATTTATCTCGAAATATTTGCTGGCGTCGGCCCTATCCCCTCTGATAGTTGCGACGCCGAACGGTGTGGGGAACTTTACACACAGGTGGTATGTAGACGTGACCATCTGGAATGCCGCCATTGCAGGGCATCCTAAGATTGCATTGTAGCCGGAGGGAGCATCCATGATGATGAAGTCGATCTCCCTCTCCAGTCTTCTGGGACCCTCTTCGAGAGCGTCACGCAAGGTGGCGTATCCGGCGGGTCGATAGACGTCACCGGAGAAGCTGGAGATCATCATGGATGGGGGGAGAGGCTTGCACGGACCGACGCCCATCTCATTGAAGGCGCAGAGATACAGTATGTCGACTGAGCTGCCGGTGTCGACCAAGGTTCGGTGGACATCACAATCTCCGATTTCGGTGATGACCACGATGGGGTCGTCGCGATTTATCCCACCTCTGGGAAGGTCTCCTGCGGTGAAGACGATATCAGGCAAAAGAGGGGGGAGTTCGACTGTGCATACCTCCCAATATCTTCGAGTTCTGAGACCGCTGTGGTAACCGAAGATTGAAAGGACGACCTTCTTGCCGTCGGCTTTCGATGTGGCTGGAGTCGAAGAGGGGACCCCCCGGGGGTCATCGCTTGGAAAGAGCGGTCGTGCCGCTTTTGGCAGGGGCCCCTCGATCCTCTTGTACCCGGTGAGGTAGCCATTCTCTATGTACTCGTTGACGAGTGCCCGAAAAGAGCGGCACTCGAAGAGGAGATGGCCGTAACGTTGGTGGAACTTACAAAACTTTGTGGGATCCTCGCCAGGTTGCTGTGGCTGGCGTTCGCCGCGGTTCTTGATGAAAACTTTATCGCTGAGGATCGAAAAGATTTCTTCGATGATGTAGACTGGAGTGGCAGGACGTGGGGACTTACCCTCGAACTTGCGCTTCCCGTGAGAGGGTGAGAAATTCCGATCACGAAAGCTCCTCCTAGGAGTGTTCGGGTCCGTCTTAGGGGTCTCGCCCTTCTTGGCCTGGGGCGAAGCGACCTCCTACTTGGCTTTCGCCTTGAGGACCTTTGCATCTTCCAAATGGATGCGTTTTTCAGCGCGGGCCCTCGCCTCCATGAGAGTCTTCGGCATGTTGTCGACGAAAGAGTCGTATAACTCCCTGGGCAGAATGCTGTGGACGAAGATCATGGTCGATCTATCGTCCGTGGTGTCCTTCGTCTCGGCGTTCATCTTTGAGAACCGGTCCACGTAGTTGCGGAGCCATTCGTCCGGAGCCTATCGTATCTGCCATAGTTAGTGGATTGTTCGGGAGGTAGTCCTCGAGGTTCCGAACCTGGTACGGAACTGTTCGGAGAACTGCATGAAGTTTTGGATGGAGCCTTGGGGGACTTCGTCGAGCCAATCCAACGCAAGGCCCGTCGGGTATTCCTGAACAGACGACATTTGTAGGCGTCTGAGACGGGGTCGCTCGTTGCCAGGGCGTTCTCGAAACGCTTCACATGCTGGGCCGGGTCGGTGAAGCCGTTGTAGTCGCCGACTCGGGGGGCCTTGTAGGCGCGTGGTGCTGGCGCTGCCATTATGGCGGGCGAGAAAATTATGTTCACCGGGGGAGCCGGGGGATATACATCGGGGCGACTTTCGGCCGCAGCATGGGTGCTAGTCTCCTCGGTGGGTAATTCAATGCGCTCCGCGCCCGGCTGCGGAAGCGAGCCTTCGAGGGGCAGAGCTAGGGGAAGAGATCTCTGCTGCTGAAGGAGGGCTGGTAAGTTAGCGAGGAAAGTGTTCATTGTTTGGGTGAGGGTGGCGACCGTGTTTGTCAGTATTTGAAGCTGTCGGTCATCCCTGGTAGGGTCGTCCTGGGGTAGGCGTGTCGCCTGTTGTTCGCCAGGTGGTGGAGGAACATTTTCGTCATGAGTGTTCTCCATGGGTGTGAAGGGATCAGGTTTGATCCTGCGTGAGGGCACCAAATTGTTATGACGGGAAACAATCAAAATTTTTTACGTGGAAAACCGGCTGGCGGAAATACCGCGACTCCTTTTCGAGGAGGCTTAAAAGATCACTAGAATCACTTTTCTTTTTTGGTTACAGTGTGCTCAAAGGATTTTTTGGATCTCCGCCCCCTTTGAAGGCTGTTTACATGAGATATATATACCCTTATCCGCTCTGTCTAGTCACTTCAGCCGAATAATCTACAGTCCTAGTGGCGGCTCATTCAATGTCTGCAGAGAGCTACTATCTGACCTCTGCTGTACGATATATAGAGGGTACGACCCGTCAGCGGGAAAACCGCTTCCTCTTCCAGAGCAGTACGGTTCCAACCGGTCAGGCGTCTGTTAGATTAGGTCTTTGCTTTTCACCTTGAGCTCTTCGGCGTCTGCTGTTCGGGAGGCCTTGCTTACGTGGATTCTGCGCAAGTTTCTACGTGGACGGTCCAGATGAAGAAGTGTGGATCCAAATGCAACATATAGTTTAATTGAGTTTTTGTTCTATAAAAGCTTTGGTAAATATCATTCAGTTTTATCAAGTTAGAGTATAATTCCATTTAGGATCACAAAATAAAAATAATTCATCTAAGTTCTCAAGCTTTGTAAAATTCATCTAGGCCTATCTGTTAAAAAATAAATTAAAAATATAAAATTACTATTTTATCTTTCCTTCGCTCATCTTTGGCCATTGGCAACAACAGAGGCCCTCATGTGCGACTGCGCGTCTGCCCCGCTCAGGCTACATTGCTCTCACGAATGGGCTTCATGGCATCGCATTGGTTGTGTGCAGCAGCAAAGTGAAGCTTATCCAAGAGTCAGTAGCTCACTCTGCCCTCGAACATTGATGCCCTTGCAGCTATTTTACACCACCGGCGACCTCAACAGCGGACATCTGCGGAGTTGAGGGGGAGGGAGATCGTGAGAGTATTTTTTTTAAATTAAAAATATATTCTAAAATTATAATATTTGATGAAAAACAAATGAAATCTATTAAAAAGATTTCACAAGTTGCCCTTCTGCATAGTAGATTAATAGATTTTGGGGGAGAGAGAGAGAGAGTGAGAGGGAGGAAAGAGAGGAGTAATATTTTAGATATTTAATAAAATTTTAATATTAAAAATAAAAAATAGACCTTGATGCAAATATAATTTCGGGCAAATTACACTCAAGTCTCTGAGTTTAACGCTTAATATCGCGGATCTATATTTTAAATTTATAACATCGGGGTCCCTGAATTTTAATAATATCAAATAGGTCATTTTTTTATTTTTTATTATTAAAATTTTTTAAAATTACCGTTTTACCCCAGCCGTTCTCTCTCTCCTCCCGATCCGGCGCACTCGCGCAGGCCGCGCGGCCGCTGGCGGGTCGCTCTGGCGCCGTGCGCGTGCGCCAGATCGAGAGGAGAGAGAGAATGATAGGGAGTAAAACGGTAATTTTAAAAAATTTTAATAATAAAAAAATAAAAAAATATTCATTTGATATTTTGTTAAAACTCAGGGACCCCGATGTTATAAATTTAAAAAATTAGACCTGCGCCATATTAAGCGTTAAACTCAGGGACTTGGGTGTAATTTACCCTATAATTTATCCCATGCATATAAAAATGATTTTAATTGTAGCTATTTTTTAAAATTTTATTTTTTAATTATGCAGTAAAAATTTCTAATTAAATCTATGAATTGATCTCCATTTCCTCTGCATTATTTGTTTAACTATTTAAAGCCTAATGATAGCATGCTGCTGCTTCCCGCACGGATTCTAATAGAAAACTATTCTATGCGAGCTTCCGTTTGACAGGAGTCATGCGACCATCAAAATCCCCTTATTATAGCACACGAATTTTTTGAGAAATCTCGCTGTGAAAACCCGGGTGCCCGCACATTAAACTGCCTGAAGATTTTTATGCGTGAGCATCACTCGTGCGTGCATCGTGCCATTCAGGAAAGCAAAATGCATTTTAAATAATCACATATATTTTTTATATTCTATTTCTATGCACATACATAAATATTAATATATAGATATCGTATAATTAAAACCATAAACGTGCAAGTATAAATATGTATTCAAAACTATATACAAGTGTATTTCATCATTTAACATGCATGTACGTACAAATACAAACAAAATAATACATATAAATACTAATTATACATAAAATAAAGATATGTAATTGTGCTCGAAATACTTATTAGAATTTAAGTAGCTAATATGTTAATATAACGAATTAAATTTTAAATATATAATATACTGTTAACACGTGGTTCCAGCGCTGCATCCCTACCGTATACAGCGCCTAGCTGGCATTTAGCCTTTATTTATTTACTAATCTATTTATCTGTTCTCACAGGTTTCAGACCCCGGTCAAACCTCGGACACGAGGGTTCAACCAAGCCTCATCTACGACGAGCCAGGACCATCCCTGATAACATCGATAACGATGTTACAAAGCGGTGACTGTCACAATCAGCTTGGCCCAACCGTGCCGTTTCCCGTACAAGACATTCTTTTCAAGACATGCAAATCAAGAATCCGCATTCTCCAGCTGTCACGGATCCCCAAAAGTAGTACTAATATTAAAAGTTAGCATCCTCCTTTTGCTGCTTTTGGTCCCTCCGGCGGCAGACAAGCGGCGCGAGCTCACAGCTTGTTCACCTCCTTTCCCCCGAAAAATCAGGATAAAGCTATGCAATCCATCGCCTACAAATACCTCTGGACAGTCTTCAAGCAGACAGATCGAAGAGGAAAATCAACAGGAGCGACCAGAGTGCAAGTAACCTCCCGGATTCTCCCATTCTCATTGTATTAAAGCCCCAACCGAGGAGCTCTCTTTCTCTCTCTCCTTCCCAAACATTGTATTAGCTCTCACGGCTACCTTTTTTCGCTAGTGAAATCTCTTCGCTGATCGCCCGGTGGACGTAGAGGATTTCCTCCTTGAACCACCTTAAATCTCTCTGTGTGCTGTTCTGGATGCCCCAAACTCTCTCTCCCTCTTAAGCTTTGACTGACGGGCTTATTCCACTGCGCGCCGCCGTCTCTCAGGACTCTCTTTTTTGGTGTTTCTTAAGATCCTCTACATCTTACCTTAACATCTTCTGGTGCTTTCATTGAGACCTTGAGAAGATGGTGGCTAGGATGCACAGAACTAACTCCGCTGCTCGCAGTACACACGTAGGAGAACCTTCCGTTCGGGCGCCGGATGACAGAGCTTCGGCCTCAACCTCTCGGCGCCACGCCGAATCTGCTTCCTCCTCTAGGGGTACCCGTGTCTCAGAACATCAGGGGATGCTCGCGAATCTCACTAACCTGATCACTGGCCTCACGGCCCAACAGGTCGTGATTCTTAGGCAGACTCAGTCAGTGTACGTAGTACTTTCTCTCCCGCCGGTCGCGGCGGCTCCTGCACCTCTTCCGCTAGTTGCGTCGGCCCGAGAACCTCTTCCGCCTGTAGCAGCGGCCCCTCCTCCGGTCGCTGAGGCTCCTGCTCCCGAGCTTCCTGTCGAGCCTTCCATTCAGACGTCTGGCTCTTCTCAACCATCCAGACACCCCTTTTGCCCTTCCTGTTCACCAGAACCCACCTCCACCATGTCCGCTACCACAGCCTGCTTTCCTTCCCCCTGCCTTCCCTCCTTTCCTTGCCGGAAGAGACCCCTCTTTCCAGGCATTCAGGCCCCTCATCATGGGCCGGACCCCTTCTTTGGACCAATGGACGGCAATGCTCTTTTTACCGATGCCATCTGGCTGGCCCCAATCCCAGAAGACTTCAGGCCGCCCAGGCTTGAGGCCTACAAAGGCCCGCAAGCATGTACAAGGGTTTGAGACTGCGGTCCGTTATCGCCAGCCAGATGAGGCTACCAAGTGCCACCTCCTAGCGAACACCCTGAAGGGGGCGACATTTAGCTGGTTCATCAAGCTCCCCAAGGGTCACATTTCCTCCTATGAACACCTCAAATGGGAGCTGATCGCCCGTTTCATCGGTCGAACCCGAATGGTCATTTCCGACATGGTGCTTGCCAACATTAAGCAAGGCGAGAAGGAAAGCCTCCGGGATTACACCAACCTCTTCTTTGCCGCCGCGGCAGAAGCTGAAGATGTCGACCCTACAGTGGCCATGCACAATTTTCGAAGGGGACTCAAGGTGGGGGATCTGTCTAAACCCTGCAGCTGGCCAAGCCTCGGAGTTACCCAGAACTGGTGGCCAGAGCCAGCCAATTCATGCTCCTCGAGGATGCTGTGTCCTCTCCCCCTGATATTTCTGGAGCCAAGTAGGAGAAGAGAAAGAGAAAAAGTCGTGGACGAGATGAGGGAAAGCCACGACACATCCAACACCAGAAACATTTCTTATCCCGGCCGCTTCCTGAAGTCTATGCGGTGGTCGTCAAACAAGATTGGGTCCGACCTGCCGGACCCAAGCCAGCGCCTCCAGTCGGAGTAGATCCCGACAATTATTATGAGTTCCACGGGAACTACAGGCACAAGCTTCACAAGTGCTGAGGCCTTAGGGCTCTGCTTGACAAACTGGCGGATCAAGGCAAGCTCAAGGAGTTCATGCAGATGGCACCGACCTTCACTGTTGCCCAAAAAGGGAAGGCCCCCGAAGTTACTAAGGCTCCTGCTAAAGCCCTACCGTCTCCAGGCCCCAGCCAACTAGGGCGTCCTTACCCTCCTGCCGCCAGGACGATCAACTCCATCTTAAGCATGGACCCTACCGCTGCTCGCCGTCAAGAGATTGAGATCGACGACTTCTCTCAGCAACATTCTTCATCCATTCCGCTTACCTTCTGCCAAGAAGATCTCTCCCAGTAGGGCAACCTACACATCGATCCAATCATGGTCGTCGCCCACATAGCTGATTTCGATGTTCGACGAGTGCTTCTCGACTCTGGGAGTGCCGCCGACATCCTGTTCGAATATGTTTTCCTTCAATTGGGGCTCAAGGAGGTAAACCTCCTCTGTGTTGGAACCACCTTACTCGGTTTCTCCGGGGAGAGGTTCAACCTCTGGGATTCATTGCTTTGTCCGTCTCCTTCAGTGATGACAACTGCTACGCCATGAACATGGTGAGCTTCGCTGTCATCAGAGCTAAGTCAGGCTACAATGCCATCCTTGGAAGGACAACACTCAATTCCTTTGAGATGGTGATTTCCACGCCTCACCTCTGCGCAAAGTTCGCTACCTCCAGCGGCATTGTCACCATCAAAGGAGATGCCAGGCAGGCTACCCGGTGTTTCCAGATTGCCGCACAGCTCATCGTTGATCAATTGGATCCCAGGGATTCTCAACCCATTGTACCACAGGAAGGGGTTATCAATGTAACCTTGGGGGGTGGGGGGTGGGAGACTCTTCTAAAGCTGTAAACTTATCCTCATCCATGAATGATAAGTAACAGGCAGAAATCACTACCATACTTTTTGAGTACATTGATGTCTTCGCATGGTCTCCTGAAGATGTTTTAGGCATTGACAGGGCTGTCTGCGAGCACCATCTAAACATATCTAATACTGCCTCTCCTACAACACAGAAGAAGAGGGTGATGGAAGGGGAGAGACAAGACGCTATCAAAGAAGGAGTCAACAAACTACTCGGAGCAGGTTACATCAGGGAAGTTCAATACCCCCAATGGCTCACCAACGTCATGGTGAAAAAGGCCAACGGGAAGTGGAGGATGTGCGTAGACTTTTGCACATTGAATCAGGCCTGCCCCAAAGACACTTACCCTCTCCCACGCATCGATATGATGGTGGATCATACCTTCAGATACGAGGTTATGAGTTTCCTGGATGCTTTCTCTAGGTACCATCAGATCCGGATGACCAAAGAAGATGAAGAAAAGACTGCCTTCATCACTGACTTTGGCACATACTGCTACAACGTCATGCCCTTCGGTCTCAAGAATGCCGGCGCTACTTACCAGCGCATGATTGATGCCGTCTTCAGGGACCAAAGGGGGAAGAATCTTGAAGCATATGTCAACGACGTCCTAGTCAAAAGCAAAAACTTATAGGGACACCTCGACGACCTCAGGGAGACACTTGAAACCCTCCGAAGGTTTAACCTCAAACTTAATCCTGCCAAGTGCACCTTCAGCGCGGCCTCAGGAAAGTTTGTGGGCTATCCAGTTTCAGCCAGAGGAATAGAGGCCAATCCAGATAAAATCTCGACGATCCTGAGCATGTTGTCTCCTAAAACGGCGAAAGAGATTCAAATACTAGCAGGACGGATCAACAGCCTGGGCAGATTCATTTCAAAAGCCGGGGATCGATGTTCACCGCTCTTTCGATGCCTACGCAATGACAGGGCGGGCCAGTGGACCACCGAATGCGAAACCGCTTTCACAGAGCTGAAAAAGTATCTTACCTCGGCCCCGATATTAGTGGCACCAAAGGAAGGAGCTGTCCTGTCTTTATACTTGGGTGTCTCTGGCACCACAGTCTCAGCGGTTCTCGTGGACGACGATAAGGGGGTACAACATCCAAGCCACATACTCCTAGACGCTGAAAGCCGATACCCCACGCTGGAAAAGATTGCTCTGGCTCTCCTAGTGACGGCGAGAAAGCTACACCCATATTTTCAGTCCCACACTATCCAGGTTGACACTGATCAACCACTTTTGAAGATACTACACACTTCTTAGGTCTCGGGAAGGCTGCTCAAATGGTCCATTGAGCTGGGCGAGTATGACATCAAGTATGTCCCACGAAAGACAATTAAGGCTCAGGCGTTGGCAGATTTTGTCACCAAGCGAAACTACTTCAGAGCCACCGCTTGCCAGACATCGGACCAAGCTCTGGTCCCTTCATGTCGATGGCACATCTGGATCGCAGTCCTAGGGGGCTGGGATTCTCCTAACCAGCCCAATGAGAACCACCTTACACCAGGCCGTGACACTTCAGTTCAAGGCTACAATCAA
Source organism: Apostasia ramifera (assembly GCA_019297695.1). Classification (NCBI taxonomy): domain Eukaryota; kingdom Viridiplantae; phylum Streptophyta; class Magnoliopsida; order Asparagales; family Orchidaceae; genus Apostasia; species Apostasia ramifera. The sequence continues at coordinate 137,760 of JAEMOT010003872.1, read as the reverse complement.
GCGGAGTATAAAGCTCTCATTGCAGGACTAAATTTTGCACTCAGCATGGCTGTGAAGTGCATACAGGTATTTAGTGACTCCTAATTGGTCGTTAACCAGGTGAATCGAACATTCAAAACAAAGGACAAGGTTCTGAAAAAATATCTGCAACAAGCCCAATCCTTAATCTCCCAGTTTGAAGAATTCTCCCTGACGCATATTCCTAGAGAAGAAAATCAAGTGGCAGATCGTCTCGCAAAGGTGGGGCTCCCCGACCTCCGTCGAACTCAAATATTCGAAAGGCCCAGTTTCGAATGCACAGAAATCCACTCTGAGGAGCATTCGCCTTGCTGGATGGACAGGATCCTCAATTACCTGAAAGATGGGACGCAACTCGATAACAGGTAAGAGGCGAAGAAACTGAAGCTTGACCGTGCCAAATACATCCCCATCAATGGAGAGCTCTACAGAAGGTCTTATGCCAAGCCCCTCACCAAGTGCTTGAGGCCTGAGGAAGCTCAAGAAGTCATGGAGGATGTGCACAAAGGGGAGTGCGAAACTCATGCTCGTGGCCAAAGTCTAGTTATACGAATCCTATGCCAGGGATTCTTCTGGCCAAATATCCACAAGGATGCTCAGGCGTTCGTGGAGAAATGCTCTCAATGCCAATACTACGCTGACATGGACAGGCAGCCCGCCGGCTATCTCAAACTCATCAATTCGTCTTGGCCCTTCGCTGTTTGGGGGCTGGACTTCCTGGGCCCAAAGCCCACGGCCATGAGGAGCTACAAATGGATACTAGTGGCTGTCGACTACTTCACAAAGTGGATTGAAGCCAAGCCACTTACTCAGCCTACTACGCAGAATATCAAAAATTTCCTATAGGCATACCGATGGTAATTATCACAGACAATGGTACCCTATTTGCTAATCAGCGGGTCCATGACTTCTGTGGCAAACATCAAATTAACCTCAAATACGCATCTGTCTGGCATCCTCACACCAATGGACAGGCAAAAGCCGCTAACAAAAATATCCTGAATATCTTGAAGAAACGTCTCGGCGATGCCAAAATCGCTAGTCGGAAGAACTACCAGATGCTCTTTGGGCTTACAATATAGCTCCTTCCGAGGTCACTAAGGAGTCTCCTTTCTCCCTTTCATTCGGGATGGACGCAGTCATACCAATTATAACTATTTTTTAAAATTTTATTTTTTAATTATGCAGTAAAAATTTCTAATTAAATCTATGAATTGATCTCCATTTCCTCTGCATTATTTGTTTAATTATTTAAAGCCTAATGATAGCATGCTGCTGCTTCCCGCACAGATTCTAATAGAAAACTATTCTATGCGGGCTTCCGTTTGACAGGAGTCATGCGACCATCAAAATCCCCTTATTATAGCACACGAATTTTTTGAGAAATCTCGCTATGAAAACCCTGGTGCCCGCACGTTAAGCGTCCTGAAGATTTGTATGCGTGAACTTCACTAGTGCGTCCATCGTGCCATTCAGGAAAGCAAAATGCATTTTAAATAAATAATCACATATATTTTTTATATTCTATTTCTATGCACATACATAAATATTAATATATAGATATCGTATAATTAAAACCATAAACGTGCAAGTATAAATATGTATTCAAAACTATATACAAGTGTATTTCATCATTTAACATGCATGTACGTACAAATACAAATAAAATAATACATATAGATACTAATTATACATAAAATAAAGTTATGTAATTGTGCTCGAAATATTATTAGAATTTAAGTAGCTAATATGCATAATATAACATAGAATTCTTATGTGGCAGCTCAGCTCAATGCGCTGCTTCAATGACCTGGCCTGAAATAGCTCACAATAAAAGAGATTAAATTTACCACCCTTTTGGATTCATATCTTCAAAGAAAAGCACCGACTTTACAACAACTAATAAAGAACACAATCAACATATAGCAGTAACATAAGGACAACATATAAGAATACTTAGATAAATAGAAGGTCCTTGATCAACAGCTTTATCAAAACACAGACAAAATATCAATCTAAGCAACACAATAAAATAAAAATAAAAAATATGGGAAAAATTAAAAATTATGACAATCAAATCATACAACAGGCCTAGATAATCCAAGAAAGAAAGATGCAAGTAAAAACAAATCTGGGCTAGGGAGGCAAGGCGCAGTAGTTCACTTTCTAGCTGTGAATGCCTTCGCTGGATCTTTTCCATCAATCTCAAGATGATGAGGGAAGTCAAATGGCATAGTATCTGGAGGGAGGCCCGAACTATGCAAGATGCTTATAACTTCTTTGTATACAAGAGCATTTCCTTCCGGGGTCAAATGCAGGCCATCCCTGGAGCCAAATATACTTATTTCACATACTTGCATATGACTTGCAAAGACTGATAAATTAATTAAATCGCAAAACCAATTACTTTTAAAATTTTAAATAAATTAGATCGAAGGTAATTGAAAAATTACCAATTCAGATTAGAGTATTTTTTGAACAAATCAAAAAAGGGAACAAGAATATGGAACTCACAATATTTAACCAATAATAATTAAATTCACTCAATAATGACAGGTCACACAAGCGGCACAAGTTTGAGCAAGTCATATGCAAGCAGAATGATCCAGAGTATTCGATTTAACCAGGTTAAAGGTTGCTAAAATTTCATACCTGAGTCAAATAATTTAGGAACCAAAGATTAATTTTCTAGAAAATTAGGGATCTACGAGTGCACGGGCACAGTTGCAGGACAAGGACGCCGTCTCAGGGACGCGCGCGCACTGGCCGGGCGCGGCTGCAGGGCGGGGCCGCACGCGGGCTCGGGGGCGCGGGGTGTGATGCCCGTGGCTGAAGAGGGCGGGGAGTGATCGCCATGTGATGTTCTAAGAGAAAGGAATCACTGATGCAAAGTGCGGCTCCTGGCAGGCTTCTAGGCCGAATAATGAGTTGTGAGAGGGGCACATGAATGAATCGTCCAACATCGAAAAAGGAGGGAGATCTTGAGCTGTATAAGTAAATAACGTGATCTAAATAGTAGAGGTGCCTTTTGGGGCCAAACCGTGAGGCTAATGATGAAAAACTCCATAGTTTAGCATGCTTGGGCTAGAGTAACACTGGGATGGGTGACCTCCTGGGAAGCGCTTAAGTCGCACAGTTTTTCGAAAGCCAAAGCGGACAATACCTCTACATTGAGATCACGGGATGTTATAATATGATATCAGAGCGACCTCCTATAGTACGATGTGGTTCGAGAACGAACCAAGCGGAAGCTGGTGGGCCTGTGACGCCCGTGGCTGAAAAGGGCGGGGAGTGATCGCCAGGTGATGTTCTAAGAGAAATGAATCACTGAGGCAAAGTGCGGCTCCTAGCAGGCTTCTACGCCGAATAATGAGTTGTGAGAAGAGCATAAGAATGAAACGTCCCATATCGAAAAAGGAGGGACATCCTGCACTGTATAAGTAGATAACGAGATCCAAATAGTAGAGGAGCTTTTTGGGGAAAAAACTGAGAAACTAATGATGAAAAACTCCATAGTTGAGCGTGCTTGGGCTGGAGTAGCATTGGGATGGGTGACCTCCTCGGAAGCGCTCAAGTCACGTAGTTTTTCTAAAGCCAAAGCAGACAATACCTCTACATTGAGATCAAGGGATGTTACAGGCGCTACCGCTGCTGCGCAGGTGGGCGCGATCGTGTAGGCGCGGCGGGCGCGACGGCGAGGGCACGGGCGTGCTCTACCGACTGCAGCGATATGAGGGCGCAAGGGCGCTCATGGCTTCGGGGATGTGGGCGCGGCGGGCTTGACGCAAGTGGACGAGGCGGGCTCGACGCTTGCGGCACGTGCACGGTCGCGGCGCCGACGCACGTAGGGGAGCGATCTTGCGAGAGCGTCAAGCGGAGCTGCACGGTGTGAGCGAAGCTGCTGTGTGCATGTCAGCGTAGTCGGCACGAGCGTGTCATCGACGATACCATGTCGGACCGGAGTCGGCGAACTGGACGGTGTAACGCAGGCTAGCAAACGGAGTGGATGAGGATGAGTCAGGGTGAATACTGGAGGTGCAAGATGAATGGAATCGAACCCGGAGTGAAGAGCTGGAGCGGGTGGTGATTCTCACCTAAGGCCCAAGCCCTTCCCAATCTGGGATATCGATTCATTCCAGATTTAGATAATCCTAAGGGAAAACACAAATCAAATTCATTCAGCATTCAAAAAATAAGAATACTAGGAAGGCGTTTATATAGACCTCTATACAAACTGACTCAATAAAGAAAAAATACATAATGTAATAAATTTCTCACACAAATGAGAAAATACCAGATAACATGCTAAAATAACAATCATAGAAATAGAAACAACTAATACTAAATAAATAGAAAAATAAAATCATCCCAAAATGGAATCTTCAATCAATCAGAATAAATGAGAGATTTCCAATCCACCAAGTCAGCGATCCTGAGCACCTATCTTTCCAAATCTGTCTTAATAGTCAATCAATCCAGATCAAAGTAGTGTGGCTAGATCTCGGCCGTCGACGATAAACTCTGCCAGGAATGAATCGACGATCGATTATAGTGTCCCCACCAACTCTCCCTGAGTAAGAAAGACTCGACTCTGTCGAGTAGGGGTCCACTCTACTGTGATCTCTCTAGCAAATCTGGATCAAGTCTCTGCAGCTCATCTTTAATAATCCATGAATCTTTAGACGGAGATAAACCCTTCCAACGAACCAAATAATGCAAGTATCCTCGATTTCTTGTGAAAATTATCTACTCATCAAGGATTTGCTCTATTTGCTCCTGTTTATAAGTGAATTTGGCTGGTAGACACTTAGATAAGGGTTCACTCTCAATGGGTAATGAAGGCTCAAACGGATCACTGGGTATTACTGTTGGCTCCTTGTATGCCACCAAGTCTAAGATATTGAAGGTTGAACAAATACCATACTCTGGTAGTAAATCAACAACATACCGTTAACCGTAGTTCCAGCGCTGCATCCCTGCCGTACACGTGGCGCCTACCTGGCGTTTAGCTTTCATTTATTTACTAACTTATCTATCTGTTCTCAAAGGTTTCTGACCCCGGTCAAACCTCGGACACGAGAGTTCAATCAAGCCTCGTCCACGATGAACCAGGACTATCCCTGGTAACGTCGATGACGATGTTACAAAGCAGTGCCTGTCACAATCAGCTTGGCTCGACCGCGCCGTTCCCCGTACAAGACCTTTCCAAGACACGCAAATCAAGGGTCCGCATGCCCCACCTGTCACGGATTCCCAAAAGCAGTACCAATATTAAAAGTTAGCATCCTCCTTTTGCGGCTTTTGGTCCCTCTGACGGCCGACAAGAGGCGCGAACCCAGAGCTTGTTCACCTCCTTTCCTCCGGAAAATCAGGATAAAGCTACATCATCCGCTGCCTACAAATACTCCTAAACAGTCTTCAAGCAAGAAAATCCGGCATCGAGCATCTGAAAACCGAGCACCCAGGAAGAGCAGAATCCCTCCTCTACCACCTCTCGTAAAACAGGAGCTTGAGAACTAGAAAAGCTCTTTCTTTCTCCTTCTTTCTCTCTCTTTCTCTTGTAAGCTCTTTGTATTAGCCTTCATGGTTATCTTTTCCCATTAGTGAAACTTCTTCGCTGACCGCTCGGTGGACGTAGGGGATTTCCTCCCTGAACTACCTTAAATTGTTGTGTGCTCTTCTAGATGCCCCGAACTCTCTCTCTCCTAAGCCTTCACTAACAGGCTTACCTCTCTGCGCGCCGCCGTCTCCCGGAACTCTCTCTCTCTCTTTTTCGGTGTTTCTTGGGATCCCCTACATTCTACGTCAACATCTTCTGGTGCTTTCATTGAGACTCTGGGAAGATGGTGGCCAGAACGCGCCAAACCAACTCCGCTGCTCGCAGTGCGCATGCATGAGAACCTTTCGTTCGGGCACCGGACGACAAAGCTGCGGCCTCAACTTCTCGGCATCACGCCGAATCTGCTTCCTCCTCCAGGGGAACCCGTGTCTCAGAACTTCAGGGGATGCTGGCGAATCTCACTGACCTAGTCACTGGCCTTACAGCCCAACAGGCCGTGATTCTCAGGCAGACTCAGCCAGTATGCGCAGTACTTACTCTCCCGCCGGTCGTAGCGGCTCCTGCACCTTTTTCACCGATTGCGGCGGCCCGAGAACTTCTTCCGCCGGTTGCGGCGACCCCTGTACCTCCTCCTCTGGTCGCTGAGGTTCCTGCTCCCGTGCTTCCTGACGCAGTGCCTTCTATTCAGACGTCTGGCTCTTCTCAACCGCCCAGACGCCCCTTTCGCCTCCAGGAGGTTCACCAAAATCCTCTTTCACCATGTCCGCTACCACAGCCTGCTTTCCTTCCACTTGCCTTCCCTCCTTTCCTTGCCGGAAGAGACCTCTTTCCAGGCGTTCAGGCCCCTCATCATGGGCCTGACCCCTTCTTTGGACCGATGGATGGCAATGGTCCTTTTACCGATGCCATCCGGCTGGCCCCAATCCCAGGCTTGAGGTCGCGACCCCCGTGAGCACGTGCAAGGGTTCGAGGCCGCGATTCGTTATTGCCAGCCAGATGAGGCAACCAAGTGCCACCTCCTGCGAACACCCTAAAGGGGGCAGCATTTAGCTAGTTCATTAAGCTCCCAAGGGGTCACATCTCCTCTTATGAATACCTGAAATGGGAGCTGATCGCCCGTTTCATCAGTCGAACCCGAATGATCGTTTTCGACATGGTGCTCGCCAACATCAAGCAAGGCGAGAGGAAAAGCCTCCGGGACTACACCAACCGCTTCTTTGCCGCCACGGCAGAAGCTGAAGATGTCGACCCTGCAGTAGCCATGCACAATTTTCGCAGGGGACTCAAGCTGGGGGATCTGTCTAAATCCCTGCAGCTGGTCAAACCTCGGAGCTACCCAGAGTTGGTGGCCAGAGCCAGCCAATTCATGCTCATCGAGGATGCTGAGTCCTCTCCCCCCGATGTTTCCGGAGCCAAGCAGGAGAAGAGAGAGAAAACATCGGGGTGATGAACCCCCGGCCACGAAGCTACATATGGCCAAGGATCGTGGTTGAGATGAGAGGAAGCCACGACACGTCCAGCACCAGAAACATTTCTTCTCCCGGCCGCTTCTGGAAGTCTATGCGGCGGCTGTCAAACAAGGTTGGGTCCGACCTGCAGGACCCAAGCCAGCGCCTCCAGTCGGAGTAGATCCCGACAATTATTGTTTGTTTCACGGGAACTACGGGCACAAGCTTCACAAGTGCCGAGGCCTCAGGGCTCTGCTCGACAAACTGGCGGGCCAGGGCAAGCTCGAGGAGTTCATGCAGATGGCACCGACCTTCACGGCTGCCCAGAAAAGGAAGGCCCCCGATGTTACTGGGGCTCCTCCGTCTCCAGGTCCCAGCCAACTAGGGCGTCCTTACCCCCCTGCCACTAGGACGATCAATGCCATCTTTAGCATTGACCCTGCTGCTGCTCGCCGCCGAGAGGCCGAAGTCGGCGGTATTTCTGAGCAACATTCTTCATCCATTCCGCTTAACTTCTGCCAAGAGGATCTCCCCCAACAGGGCAACTTACACAACGATCCAATCGTGATCGTCGCCCGCATAGCTGATTTCGATGTCCGACGAGTGCTCCTCGACTCTGGGAGTGCCGCCGACATCCTGATTGAATCTGCTTTCCTCCAGATGGGGCTCAAGGAGGTAAACCTCCTCCGTGCTGGAACCACCTTACTCGGTTTCTCCGGGGAGAGGGTTCAACCTCTGGGATTCGTTGCCTTACCCGTCTCCTTCAGCGATGACAACGGCTACGCCATGAACATGGTGAGCTTCGCCGTCATCAGAGCTAAGTCAGGCTACAACGCCATCCTTGGAAGGACGACACACAATTCCTTTGGGATGGTGATTTCCATGCCTCACCTCTGCGCGAAGTTCCCTACCTATAGCGGCGTTGTCACCATCAGAGGAGATGTCAGGCAGGCTACCCGGTGTTTCTAGATCGCCGCACAGCTCGTGGTCGATCAATTGGATCCCAGGGAATCTCAACCTGTTGTGCCGCAGGAAAGGGTTATCAATGTAACTTTGGGGGGGAAAGACTTCTAAAATTGTAAACTTATCCTCATTCATGAATGATAAGCACCAAGCGGAAATCATTGTCATGCTTTCTGAGTATGTTGATGTCTTCGCATGGTCTCCTGAAGATGTTTTAGGCGTTGATAGGGCTGTTTGTGAGCACCACCTAAACATATCTGAGACTGTCTCTCCTACAAAACAGAAGAAGATGGTGATGGCAGGGGAGAGGCAGGACGCTATCAAAGAAGAAGTCAACAAACTACTTGGGGCAGGTTACATCAGGGAAGTTCAATACCCCCAATGGCTCACCAACGTCATCATGGTGAAAAAAGCCAACGAGAAGTGGAGGATGTGCGTAGACTTCCGCACATTGAATCAGGCCTGCCCCAAAGACACTTACCCTCTCCCACGCATCGATACGATGGTGGATCTTACCTTCGGATACGAGGTTGTGAGTTTCCTGGATGCTTTTTCTGGGTACCATCAGATCCAGATGGCCAAAGAAGATGAAGAGAAGACTGCCTTCATCATTGACTTTGGCACATACTGCTACAACATCATGCCCTTTGGTCTCAAAAATGCCGGCGCTACTTACCAGCACATGATTGATGCCGTCTTCAAGGACCAAAGAGGGAGAAATCTTGAAGCATATGTCGACGACATCCTAGTCAAGAGCAAAACCTTAGAGGGACACCTCGGCGACCTCAAGGAGACACTTGACACCCTCCGAAGGTTCAACCTCAAGCTAAATCCTGCCAAATGCACCTTCGGCGCGGCCTCAGGCAAGTTTTTGGGATATCTAATCTCCGCCAGAGGAATAGAGGCCAATCCAGATAAGATCTCGGCAATCCTGAGCAAGCCCTCTCCTAAAACGGCAAAAGAGATCCAAAAACTGACAGGACGGATCAACAGCCTGGGCAGATTCATCTCAAAAGCCGGGGATCGATGCTCGCCATTCTTTCGATGCCTGCGCAACAACAAGGGGGGTCAGTGGACCAACGAGCGCGAAGCCGCTTTCACAGAACTGAAGAGGTATCTTACCTCAGCCCCGATATTAGTGGCGCCAAAGGGGCGGTCCTGTCTTTATACTTGGGTGTGTCTGACACTACAGTCTTAGCGGTCCTCGTGGACGACGATAAGGGAGTACAACATTCAATCTTTTGTATCAGCCACATACTCCTAGACGCTTATGAAGCTCTTATTGCAGGGCTAAACTTCGCACTCAGTATGGCTGTGAAGTGCATACAGGTGTTCAGTGACTCTCAGTTGGTTGTCAACCAGGTGAATCGAGTATTCGAAACAAAGGACGAGGTTCTGAAAAAATATCTGCAACAAGCCCAGTCCTTAATCTCACAGTTTGAAGATTTCTCCCTGACGCATATTCCCAGAGAAGAAAACCAAGTGGCAGATCGACTCGCAAAGGTGGGGCTCCCCGACCTCCGCCGAACTCAAGTATTCGAAAGGCCCAGTTTCGAATGCACAGAAATCCATTCTGAGGAGCATCCGCCTTGCTGGATGGACAAGATCCTCAATTACCTGAAAGATGGGACGCATCCGGATAACAGGCAAGAGGCGAAGAAGCTAAAGCTTGATTGCGCCAAGTACATCCTCATCAATGGAGAGCTCTACAGAAGGTCTTATGCCAAGCCCCTCACCAAGTGCTTACGACCTGAGGAAGCTCAAGAGGTCATGGAGGCTGTGCACAAAGGGGAATGTGGAACTCATGCTCGTGGCAGAAGTCTGGTTATGCGGATCCTACGCCAGGGATTCTTCTAGCCAAAAATCCACAAGGATGCTCAGGTGTTCGTGGAGAAATGCTCTCAATGCCAGTACTACGCTGACATGCACAGGCAGCCCGCCAGCTATCTCAAGCCCATCAATTCGTCTTGGCCCTTCGCTGTTTGGGGGCTGGACTTCTTGAGCCCAATTCCTACGGCCATGAGGAACTACAAATGGATACTAATGACTATCGACTACTTCACAAAGTGGAATGAAGTCAAGCCACTTACCATACTACGCAGAATGTCGAAAATTTCCTGTGGGCTAACATTATCTGCAGATACGGCATACCAATGGTGATTATTACAGACAATGGTACCCAGTTTGCTAATCAGCGGGTCCATGACTTCTGTGGCAAACAATAAATCAACCTCAAGTACGCATCCGTCTGGCATCCTCACACCAATGGGAAGCCGCTAACAAAAACATTCTGAACATCTTGAAGAAACGCCTCGACGACACCAAAGCCCGCTGGCCAGAAGAACTACCAAGCACTCTTTGGGCTTACAATACAGCTCCTTCCGAGGTCACTCAGGAGTCTCCTTTCTCCCTTTCATTCCGGATGAACGCAGTCATACCAGTTAAGCTAGAACACTCCTCCCCCAGGGTAGAAACCGCAGCTAACTTCAATCTCGAAGATCTGCAAACCTGGATGGGTGAAAACGATGATTCACGGCGAGTCGATCTAGACCTCGTGGAGTAGAAAAGAGAGTTGGCTGCACTCAAGCGCCTGGAGCACAAGCATCAGGTTGAAAGATATTTCAACCGCAAGGTTAACCCCAGGACTTTCATTCAAGGAGACTTGGTACTCAAACGACAGCTTCTTGTTGGCAGCAATTTGGGGGTTCCCAAGCTTGAGCCTAACTGGGAAGGCCCCTACATCGTGCGCGAGGTTACTGGACCGAACACATATTATCTCATGACTTCTGAAGGTATCAAACTCCCTAGAACTTGGAGTGGGGATGATCTAAAGAAATTCTACGCCTGATCCCTAGCAACAGTTCATCTTTATACTTCCTATACAAGATTCATTTGTACAGATTCATTCAGGAATTTATTACACGAATTCAATTGACAAGTTTTGGGATATTCTTTACTAATAGACATCTGGGTTCTCCAAAATATATCTAGATTTCTTTATACTATCTCAACGATTATATCTTGAACTCCAAAGTTCTTGTGACAATGAATCTTACACCTGTTAAATTATATTGGGGTATTCATATCAGCCTAATGTCTATCGCTCAGGTATGATTTCAACCTCAATTCTCAACCATCGTACCCAAAGGCTCCCAAGCCTCGTACACGATGGTTCGTTATAACTAACTTTCCATATACGGAGGTTACTGAGCCTAGTTACGCCTGGCAGGCAGGGTCTCCTTCATACATCTGGAACCCTTTCCATAAGCCCATTCGGCTAGCGGAAGGTCTGAAGGCCTGCTCGTAACCTTAGGGCAGTCCCTGTCATCTACTCATGATACAGGTCCCCCCTAAGCAGAGTGTCTTCGCTTCCCACTAGGATCTGCCGCTCTAACGGGGGTCAGCCCTAGCCTCAAGTACAAACATCGGCCACAATGTTTCAGACGATCAAGTCCTTTTGGCATTGGGTCAGATAACTCCTTCTAGGCAGGATCTCCACTACTATTATTACTTGTTTCCTATGCAGGCACATAAATGGATATGATCCCAAGTCCGAAATTATGAAACCCCCGAGGTCAGCCCATGCCTTAAGTACAAACATCGGACACGATGTTTCAGACACTTCGTCCTTTTGGCATTGGGTCAGATAATACCTCTTAGGCGGGATTTTTCCTGTTATCATTACTTCCTATGTGGATTTGTGAAGTTCAAAGTTCAAGTTGGGAATATTCTATATGGCTCAAAGACCTTTATTATTAACCAGTTATGAGGGGTTTTCTCATAGAGTCACAATTAGAATGTCTCAAACCTCATACAAAGGTACCTGTTCATTTCATACACATAAAAATAAAACAGGTATGTAAAACAAAATAAGCTTTCTATTCATTCATTTTCAAAAATTACAAAGAATTGAGGTTACAATTCACTCATCTTTTATAAGGAAAATGGGTTAGCCTTCACTGATCCCATCCAAAAGATCGAACACCTGATGGATGAGGTCGTCAGTTAAGTCAAAACCCTCCTCCCTGTAAGTAGGATCAGCAGCCAGGCAAGGAAAGGGATCCACTTCCTCGAGGTCAGAGGCAATAATTTTGCCCCCTTGGATCAAAGTGGAGGCCAATCCTTCCCATGCTTGCTTGATCCCTTCTAACCTCTCTTTTCTACAAGGTAAGCTTGTTTTTTAGGCTGCCGCAACAACGGTCTCCCGGTCTCCGGCAAACTTATCCATCTTCTCTCGCAGAGCCTTATTGTCAACCTTCAGTGCACTCATTGCAGATTTATACACTGCAAATTCCTCTTGCAGCTTAGCCTCTTTCTCCTGAGCGGCGTTAAGTTGAGAAGACTTCACGGCAAGCTGCACTCTCAAGGCCTCGATTTCATCCCTTTGACAAAGCTGGCGTTCTTGTTCCAGTACTTGCTCTTCTGTCCTCAAGGCCCTGTTCAAAGCCAACGGCAAGCGATCAAGAATCTGCAACAAAAACAGAATTAGCTCACGAGAATAAATGAGAGAGAAGGCTTGGGAGAGAATCCTCACCGTAGCTACCCTGTTGGCAAAGCCTGAATAGAGATCTGGTGTGGAGGTCTTTTCCAACTTGTCCTCCAAGTCCTTTGACACCAGACCGCTCCCTAGGGCCAGACCTACCTCTTCTCGGTAGACGCAGCTCTTGTTCGCAGTTAGTACGGTGACGACAGTCAATCTTCTGTCGTCCCCTTTCATTCTCACCGCCATTCTTGTGCTTTCGTCCCCAAAGATCCCGGTGAAATTGGTGCTGTAAGGGGGCTCAGTGCATCGCTGCCAGTCATGTTCTCCCCCGGCAGCAAAGCCTTCCTCCTCCACACTTTTTGCCTTCTTAGATGGGGGCTCTGGGCTTGTGCTCTCGGAGGGACCCATTTTCTTCTTAGGAACCTCGCTGAGGATCAAATCCAGGCAAGGTCCCTCCATCCTCTCCTTTTCTCAGCCTCCGTCGGCCTTATTCTATTCCTCTTTTTCCCCTATAACAATCCCTTTGGCACCTTTAGGGATTGTCTGGGGCTTGGCGGCTGACACGGGTCCTTTCCCCTTTTCCGTGTATCCCAGCTCAGCCAAAGTTTTCCTGTCGTCTGTGGCTCCGGAACCTCTATCTCCTCTTCCTCCCCCACCTCAGTAATCTCTTTACTGAGCTGGGCGGCAGGAGGCTGCCCCCTCCTGGCCCTCTTCAACAGAACCATGCCAAGAGGTGGGGCAACTTCCTTGAAAATGGCGTACCCCAACGCCTTGGCATAGAGGGATACATCATTCCTCACATGCTTGAGGAAGTCCTTCAGGGGCCAGCTCTGCCCCTTTAGCCTCTCTAGACTTTTCAGGGTGTCTTGCCCAGCCATCCACTTGGTGTCGCTGACGAATTCAAGAAGGCAAGTGCCGGGCGTCAAGGGGATTCCTAAATCCCCTCCGACGAAGTAGTAGTCCCTCCAATCCGAATGGGAACTACTTGCCCCCGAAAACATCGCCTTCCTCGTCTTTGACCGCAGGGCCAAGCATCCTCCGTACCCTGGTACCGCCATCCAGATGAACAAGCTCCTGAACAGCGTCAAGGTCCACGGTATTCCCTGAGCCTGCAGCAATTTCAGGAAAGAGTACATGTAAGCAACGGCGTAAGGGGAGTGTTGCGCCGGGACGATCTGAAACGAGTTCAGAATTTCCTTGAACTCCGGTTGCGGCGGCAACATCAAACCATTCTCCACCTGTGCCCAGTACACACATACCGCCCCTTTAAGAGGACTGTTTGGTCGAAAGTCGGCGGTAGAGGGGATAATCGTCAGGTTGGGGTTTCCTCTAAACCCTCTGGTCATATTAAGCACCTCGTGCTCCATCAGGAGACTCTCCTGATAGCTGGTATCCTTATGGAACTGATCGGTCAACTCGGCCCACTATATCTCTCCCCCTCCTCCCATGGCTTGATTTCGCAATGGACGGGGCGAAGATTTCTCTCTCTTTTAGGGAAGAGAGGAAAAGAATTCATATGTGTGAAAGTATAAAACAATGATAAATTCCAAGTTAAAAAGGAAAGTTACTATCCTCTTGCTCGATTATAAAACATCGGACGATAATAGTAAAGAGGACAAGGAATAGAACACCGTTTCAAAACATTGCGCATGATTATGAACTATCGTGCACGACGTATAACGAAACGGGGGGAAACGACGCTTCGATAACCGTGCACCGCTTCGAATTCTGAACTCGTCAGAAGATACAGATGGTCTGATTGCGTCCGCGCACTGATCGATAAGATCAGACGGCCAAAAGATTTTCGGTCACAGCTGTTTCCCATAAAAGGCTTTCCCTAGGGGAAATCGGAGTACTTGTCTCCTCGTGGTACCTGTCTCAAACACGAAAGAAAAGACAAATACCAACAGAATTCATTCAAAATAAATTTTTGAAAGAAAAAATGTATTTCATTAACGATAAAACTTGTTACAAATTCATTTTCTCTGTTCTCTTACATGTTTCTCTCATGAGTACAGGAAAAGCAAAGAAAATACAAGGTTTCAAAACTTAGACGCTTAGTGTAATAGTATCGACCTCAAGCACGAGGGAACCCCCCTCTCCAAGACCAATCTATTACAGTACTCCTGACAGCAGGGAGCAGACCGCCCAGGAGCTACCAGAACTCATCTCAACTATGGTTCCTTCAAATATAACATTGATGATGAGGCTAAGAAGTTAGGAGAGGACGGAGGCAAGTCACTTCTGGCTCCTTGGCTGATCCTGCTACTGGACTTCGGGAGGAGCACTTCGGCCTAGCCATCTGGCCTCGAGGGAAGTGATTTGGCCCTTTTCAGGACTCCTGCGTAGGGGAGACAGGTGGTATCCCCAGCCAACGTAGGACCTTGCTAGAGGAACCTCCTCTGGGTAGTGGCTCCCAGCGTCGAAGAACCTGTCTAGTCCCTTAGGACCACAGAAGGGAAGAACAACAGGACTTCTAATATTCTCCTGATTTAAGATATTTACATCGATCAATGTCTGTAGGAGAACATTAAAAGCTGCTTGGTTCTTCACGTGATGACCCACCGGTTAAGCGCTGACGATATTCACCGCCCTCCTCACCGCTTCGTCCAGATCCTCCATACGCCGTCCCCGCCATCCGGAGCTATTCTCCACCAAGGCTCGCAGGGAGTGAACCTCAGACTTCGGAGGTCGCTTCCTTCGCCCTCGACGATACCTCCCTGGTCTTTGCAACCTCATCCCTTAGCCAGCTTCTTTCTTCTTTCAAAGCCTCCTTCTAATCATATAACTCCTTTATCCTTTTTTGGAGGTCTTTGACATGAGCAGAATGGGCCTGGTTCACATTCGATAGGCTGCGGTGGAATTCTTCCCTTGCAGCCTCACTCTTACTGGCCCATTCCGCATTGCTCAGAGCCAGGGAAGCCAACTTGTCTTCCAGTTTATACAACCTCCCTAGCTCCTCCCTGTGATCACCTTGGGAAAGCTTTGTGACTTGCAGCAAAGCGCTCTCTAGCTCCTCTATTCTCCGAAGATAACGAGCCTCTCCTTCCTCCTTACCCTTCAGAGATTTTACTACCTCTAGAACCTTGGAGGTACTCCCTAGGATCTTCTCCTCCTCCCTCCTTATTTCGAACAACCTTTCTCCAGTACGCCCCATGTCTCCCCAATGTTGGGGGTGACATTGGAGGCAGCTGGAGGAACCCTCTTCTTCTCCTTAATCACCTCCTCCATCTTGCTTCCTGGCCCTTCAATGCTAAGGGCGCTTTCAGGAGCAACTTGGGAGGGCACTTCCTTCTTCCCTTTAGTCGCCTCCTCGATTTTACTGCCCTCCTCCTTCCTTCCCTTTTTTTCCTTTTCCTCGTCATTTTGGAGGTTCACTAGAAAGAAAGTAGGGAAGAGGGGCTTCCTTTTCTTTTCAGAAGGAGGGATTGATATACCAAGAGGGGCGGGACCGCTAATCTTGAGGGGTGTCCTCTTCACGCCCTCTGCAGAAGGAACCCTGAACCTGGGAAGGAGCCGCTCAATCTCTTCATCCTTGAGCAAGATCTTCCCAGGCGCTAGTTTTTCCCCTGCAACTGTCTCACTCACCAAGATCACCTCCTTCAGCTCTCTTGCCTTCAGAGGCGGCTTGACAGGAGAATCAAATACCACTCTGTAGCCTCTGCACCTGCTAGCTCCTGCACAGACTCTGGCGTCTGCGCCAACACCGCAGCTTCCACTCCTTCCTTTTGGAGCGCGTCAATAGGCTCCGCCGTCGCCGATTTCGGCAACCCTTCAGATGGTTCCAGTTGCCGCTTCTTATCAAGAGGAGGGGCATCAACAGGAAGATCGCTACCCTCTTCTTTGAGAAGCTTGACAGGGTCACCCACTTCTTCCTCTCCGCCATCTCTCTAACGATCTACTCTCTTGTAGAAACTCAGGGGCTGGAGGAAGAGAATACAAATCGGCGGACGCCGCCCCCGTCTTATCCTAACAGGTCTCGGGCAGCGCGTCCACCATCCTGACGGTTCGCATTATAGGACCCATATCAATATTCGCGCCCTGACAATGCGGGGGGCTGATGTTAATACGTGATTCCAGCACTGCATCCCTGCCGTACACGTGACGCCTACCTGACATTTAGCTTTTATTTATTTACTAACTCATCTATCTGTTCTCATAGGTTTCTAACCCCGGTCAAACCTCGTCTACGAGGAGTCGATTAAGCCTCGTCCACGACGAACTAGGACTATCCCTGGTAACGTCGATGACGATCACAATCAGCTTGGCCCAACCACGCCGTTCCCCGTACAAAGCCTTATTTCCAAGACACAAATCAAGGGTTCGCATGCCCCAGCTGTCACGGATTCCCCGAAGTAGTACCAATATTAAAAGTTAGCATCCTTCTTTTGCAGCTTTTGGTCCCTTCGATGGCCGACAAGCGGCGCGAACCCAGAGCTTGTTCACCTCTTTTCCTCCGAAAAACCAGGATAAAGCTACATCATCCGCTGCCTACAAATATTCCTAAACAGTCTTCAAGCAAGAAGATCCGACATCAAGCATCCGAAAATCGAGCACCCAGGAAGAGCAGAATCCCTCCTCTGCCACCTTTCGTAAAGCAGGAGTTTGAGAACAGGAAAAGCTCTCTTTTTCCTTCTTTCTCTCTCTTCCTCTTGTAAGCTCTTTGTATTAGCCTTCACGGTTACCTTTTCCTATTAGTAAAACTTCTTCGCTGACCGCTAGGTGGACGTAGGGGATTTCCTCCCTGAACCACCTTAAATTGTTGTGTGCTCTTCTGGATGCCCTGAACTTTCTCTCTCCTAAGCCTCCACTAACAGGCTTACCTCTCTGCGCGTCGCCGTCTCCCGGAACTCTCTTTCTCTTTTTCGATATTTCTTGGGATCCCCTACATCCTACGTCAACACATACGCATTCGAACCAATTTTCTTTAAAATTCTAAAAGGACCAGTTCCGCGAACTTGTAATTTTTTAATTGTTCCAGATGGGAACCGCTCGGGTCGAACCTAAATCATCACATAATCTCCTTCTGAAAATTCCTGCATTTTTTTGTGACAATCTACTAATTTCTTATAAGTGTTATTACTGACACTTATTTTTTTGTTGATCTCTTTATGCAATTCCCTAACATGCGGTGCTAATGACTCAGCAGACTCAGACATCCTAGCATGCATAAGTAATGGAATGAGATATACAGAAACTCTAGGTTTATAAACATGCACAATTTCAAATGGACTTATGCCTACAGATCTATTAACAGAATTACTGTATGCAAACTCAGCACGAGGTAAGACAAGTTCCCAATTTCTTCCATTTTCTTCTACTAAACAACGAAGTAGGTTCCCTAAACTTCTATTAACTACTTCTGTTTGTCCATTTGTTTGAGGATGAAAGGCCGTGGAAAATTTAAGTTTCGTACCAAAGAGATGCCATAGAATTTTTCAGAAATAACTAGTAAATTTAGTGTCTCGATCAGACACCATTGACTTTGGCAACCCATGCAGCCTAACTACCTCATCGAAAAATAAGCGAGCGATCCTAGAGGCATATGATGTTTTAGAACAAGGGAGAAAATGTGTCATCTTAGAAAATCGATCAACCACGACACAGATGGAATCGTGCTTATCAGCAGTCTTAGGTAATCTCAGAATAAAATCTATGCTAAGATCTTGCCAAAGATGATCAGGTACGAGTAGAGACGTATAAAGTCCAGTGTTCTGTTTTTGTTGTTTCGCCGCAGCACAAGTTCGACACTGACCAACTATAAGCGTGACATCTCTCTTGAGGCTTGACCAATAAAATTGATTCTCCACGGCCTCAATCTTCTAATTTCGGCCAAAGTGACTGGCCAATCCACCTGCGTGCAACTCTCAAACAAGGAAATCTCTAACGGATGTTCGTGGGAGACAAAGTCTGCGACCACGAAAAAGACATCCATCTTGAATTAAGAAGTCAGTGAACTCCCTAGATTGTCCTTCCTTCACGGCGGCATAGATGATTCCAAAGTCAGAACAATCCTCATAGGATTCGATGAGTTTGTCAAATCCCATAACTTCGACGCTCATAGTGGATAGGAGTGAGACTCGACGACTTAAAGCGTCCGCAATTTTATTCTCGATTCCTGCTTTATGCTTAAGTACAAAGGTGTACTATTGCAGGAATTTGACCCACTTCGCGTGCCTTGAATTCAACTTCTTTTGTGAGTTCAAGTACCTGAAGGCTTTATGATCAGAGAATAAAACGAATTCTTGGGGTAGAAGATAATGTCGCCAATACCTCAAAGCTTGCACTAAAGCATAGAACTCTTTATCGTAAGTGAAGTATTTTTGCTTAGTCTCGTTCAACTTCTCACTAAAGAAGGCAACTAGGTGATTTTCTTGGGATAGTACAACACCGATGTCATTTCCTGAAGCGTCGCATGAGACTTCAAAAACCTTCGAAAAGTCTGAAAGTCTCAAAACTGGAGCTTCTGTCATCCTAATCTTTATTTCTTCGAAGGCTTTAACAGCAGCCTTCGTTCACTCGAATGACTCCTTTCGAATACAATCGGTGATTGGAGCTACGATGGTGCTAAATCCACGGATAAATCTATGATAGAAAGTCGCCAGTTCATGAAAGCTGCATATGTCATGAATGCTCTGAGGAACTGGCCAACTAACTATGGCACTTACCTTTTCAGGATTAGTAGATACACCCTCAGACAATACTATGAAGCTTAGAAAAATAACTCGATCAGTCATAAATACGCATTTCTTTACATTCGCGTATAAACTATCTTTCCTAAGGGCTTGACAGATCTGAGATAAGTGTATAAAATGTTCTTCCCTAGTCCTGCTAGAGATCAAGATATTATCGAAATAGACCACGACAAAAATACCAATAAATGATCTCAGGACTTGGGTCATCAGCCTCATGAAGGTGCTGGGAGCGTTAGATAACCCAAAGGGCATCATCACCAACCACTCATATAAGCCATCCTTCGTCTTGAAGGCTGTCTTCCATTCATCCCCTGGACGAATTTAAACTTGATAATAGCTGCTCTTAAGATCGATTTTAGAGAAGATAGTGGCTCCAGCCATTATATCAAGCATATCATCCAGGCGGGGGATGGGAAAACGATACTTGACTGTTATTTTGTTGATGATGCGACTATCTACGAACATACTCCACGATCCGTCTTTCTTCCTTTACTTCCTTAATAGCAACAGCCCAAATTAAGGAATTTCATCTATTTCCTTCTTGAGCTCTCGAGCGCTAATCAAGTGAAGGTCTTTCTTCTTTGATGCCTCTTTCTTATTTGAAATTTCTTTCTTACAAATGGCCTTGGGAGGAGGACCCACAATCTTGTCATAGGTGAACATATAGGAATTGGATTGTCCTCAAAGAGTAACATCCAAATCATACAGCCAAGGTCTACCCAAGATGATGCTACCAACTTCCATTGGTAGGACGTCACACCAAACCTTGTCCTGATAGGAATTGAGCATTGCTGTGTAACCTCCAAGGAAAAGACATTAATCCAAGAAACTTTATATGAATTGGGATGACTCTCGGGAATTAAACCAACCCTTGATATAGTTGTGGTGGCGATTACATTCACACAACTTTCACAATCAATGATAATCTTACATACTTTTTCATTAATTTTTATGTAAGTGTGAAAGATAGAAGTTCTGCACCAATCACCGCTCTCTTTTGGCTGGGTTAGAGCACATCTAACAACCTCAATTCTTGAATCACTTGAGGCTCAGATTCATAAATAAATCCGACATATCCTAGAGTTTCATACTCGGGATTCTCAAATTCGTCAACAATTGCCTCATCAGCGACATAGGTGGGCGTGTCATCCTCATAGGCAGGAGAATCATCATCCTGCTCTATGATCATTGTCCTTGTAGGATATTTGAATGCCATGTGACCGATTTCCTAACACCTGAAACAACATATAGACCGATTACCACCACTACGAGAGGTTTACCCGATAACAGTCTTGCCTTTGTTAATGGCAAGAGGCCGGCTAGTGGCTGGTGAATCATCAGTTGGCTTGGCTCCCGAAGGCGTGAACCTTGCAGGAGCTACGGTCAGACGCGGATTAACTTTACGTAGTATGATCGGTCTTTGATACCTCTCTAAATCTTGGGCAACTTGATAAGATTGCTCAAGGGTTGAGATCTGTCTCACAATAATTTCGCGCTGTAAGTCATCTCGAAGTCCAGATCGGAATCTAGAAAATGTGACTTCTGGATTTTCATGAACACATTGCATAAGAAATTCATCAAACTTTGCGATGTATTCAGCAACAGTCTTATTGCCTTGGGTCAATCTCTGCCATTGATCTAATAGGTGATGCTGATATGAGACGGGAACATATTTCTCTCTAAGTTTCGCTTTAAGCTCATCCCACGATCCAATAGGTTCTTGTCGACTGTGTTGCAAGATTCGCTCAACATTAATTATGTAAATCTTGGCTTGCATAGTGAGCTTCATCTTCGCGAATCTAACCTTTCGATTTTTCAATGTCGTATTATTCATAATAATAGTCCATGTCCGCTTCCTAATCTAAACAAGCCTTTGAGTCCAGACGATCGTCAAAGGTAGAGGCCTATACTTTCACGCTACGCCAGTTATTTTCTTTTAGCTCACGTGACTCTTGTGTTTGATAACCCATAGGGTTATGCTCTGTTCTCCTGGGTTCATAATTTTGCCTAGGTTATTTGATTTTACTTTATTGATTATTTTAGCCCTCAACTCGGTGTATCCTACTGTCCATACGATCTAATCTAGGTTATAATTTCAGTTAATGCTCTTTGAAGTTCGGGATCCATACTACTAGTTAGTTTAGGGTCAAAAATGGAATACTCAGAACCAGAACGAGTGCGCATGCAATAAAAAAAAATGATCTAATTCAACCCGATGCGAATATGCCCTAACCTGACCTAATGCTTTGATACCAAATTTGATACGGAACGGATGAGTAATAATGCAATTTTAAATATCAACAAATTTATATGTAGCAGAATAGTCGCAAATTAATGCAAAAATTTTCAGGGTTTAATTTTGCAAAGACTGAGAAATTAATTAAACCAGCAAAAAAAATTACTTTCAAAATTCTAAATAAATTAGATCGAAGGTAATTGAAAAATTATCAATTCAAATTAGGGCGCAATTTGGTTTTCAACAAATCAGAAATGGGGAACAGGAATATGGGAACTCACAATATTTAACCAACAATAATTAAATTCACTCAATAATAACAGGTCGCACAGGCGGAACAAATTCGAGCAAGTCATATGATATCTCTATCTCCTAAATATTCTTCATCATATTTTGATCCCTTGCTTCCTTCTTTCTCATCTAGTTATTTTTCTCTTTGTGTGCTTTCAATCTGATTTTAAAGTTATCATATGAATTTAACTTCTATTTTGCTTTGGGAATGTGTACGGATGTTTAGTCTCATTATAATGAATGAATTAGTTTTTGTTTGGGATGATTTATTTGATAAGTTTTCAAGTTAATTGAATGGAACCTTATGGAAATCACGTTCTAGCCACATCTTCTTAACTTGCACTCCAACCTTTACTTGAATGGAATCCTAAAATTTTATTTACAAAGAAAGAATTTAGTGGAAACACCCATAGCTTGATCCAAATTTCCATTTCTTTTCTCCAAAATTTTATTATAGATTACTATATATTTTGACTAAGGTTCAATACATTTTTTCTCTTTCTTACTTTAGGATAATAAAAAAGTGACAGAAATATATCCAATCTTCTTCATTTCTTCACAATGTTGTAAAGGTTTCTAAGCCTATGGGTTGCGAAGGAGGATATGGTTTCTACACCTGAGAATTGTGAAATAGGAATAGGAAATTAAGCCTAGATTTGAAAAGCCTTAGCGTGGAAGGTAGACTTGTTGAATGTTCTCCACATTCGTTGTACATCTGACACGAAAACAGGAATGAAAAGTCCTCAAAACTATGATTAGAAGTTCTAGATATATGTAATAGGAATATATAGTCCATCTCGAAGAATGTAAGGAGTTCAACAATAATGAAGAATGGAAGTTTGGATTAGACTACCAGATTAAGATCGGACAAAGTAAACAAAAATCTAACCCAATTATTTAATTGGACGATTATTTAGATAGTTTTGAAACAAGTGTCGCAGGTAAAAACTCAAGTACAAAATTGGACTAATTATTAGAAAATCGGATACTCCAATCAATTATTCTAAAATAGGATTATCCAAATCAACCTGTCGAGACAAAGAACAAGGGAGTTCATTTGTAGATGGCTTAGCATGTATACATAGGTCATGTTGAGATTCAAAGCCTATGTCGCTTCAACAGTCAAACAATATATCCGGCTCAAGGGATAGAGAGCCAATTCTAGGTAACCTTTAATCCTCTCTTCTAAATCTTATTGTTCTTGAAAATATTTCACAAAATCTCAAAACCACCTTTTAAGCTTCCCTCAAAAGCCAAAGAAGAAAATACTAAGAGGAGGTTGGATATTTGTTTTTACAAACTATGCTGATAAAAATTACTTTGCTTCTAATATTTTCCATTACTAGAGAACTCTTTTTCATAACAATAGCATTCATGTTACCAATATACATAAATTTTCTCATCCTAGCTTTAGTTCATTTTTCTAAAATCTCTTCCCCGTCTTGATGATGCCAAAATGGTGAGAAATATTGAGAGGGGTTAGGATTGTCTTGATGTCATCATTAACTACTAATATTATTGTGAACTTATTGTAGTGTATGAATAATTATCTTGTTGATTGATGTTTGTGCTATCATATTATGGTTGTGTATGTTATGATGTTATCCACGCTTAGGATATGATCTATATGCCATGATGAACAATTTAAAAACTATGCAATGACTATCATGCAATGATGTCATACTATCAAGCTACGATGTTGTGCTATCATGCTCTGGATATGTATATTCTGATGCTATTCAAGCTATGATGTGATTTATGTGCTATAAATTTGCATGACATGAATTATCAAACACCATGACGTGACTACCGAAAAAAGAGTGTTACCTAACAATGTTCTAATTTTATAATATGCACATGTTGAGGAAGAAATTTTTTTATTGTTCGTCATTTTAGTTTTTCATCATTTATTTATGATATAATATCTCTAAGAAAAACAAATATTCATGGATTGTTAGATTAATTCATTGGATGATTTTATCTAGCTCAAAATTAGAAAGGCAGAATTAATGGTTTGTCTAATTTATCAAAACATTTGATATAAAAAGGATAATACAATCATCTGGTCAGGCCATCCAATCTATTTATGGAAATAACAAGACTCTTTAGGTCAGTGTAGATTTGGACTGATCGGTTAGTCCATTCATACAATTGGATGATTCAATCCAAAATGGTAAAAATGTCTTAATCTATTTTTGTTTGACATTTGAACAAAATGAACAATCTAATATGTGTACTTGGGAAATAAAGGTTCCATGAGTGTACCAGATGGATCTGATTTAATCAAAGAAACTTACTCTTGAGGCATATTAGAAATAGATTTTTACCTTAGAAAGGGATTACATTTAAGACTTTAGAATCCTGGGGATTAATGGTTTCCGACAGACGTAAGCTTCTATAGGTAAATATCTATTTCCACATCGGAGAACTTTCGGCTAAGGAGGGAGTCAAACAAACAAATGACACATTTGGATAGGATACTGCATAAGAAGAACCCTATCAAGATCCCATAATTTCATCGTCTAGAGTTTAATAACTGAACTTGATTCATTTAAGTCAAACCATTTAGGAGGCTACAAAGTGATTAGTTATGAGCCACGGGTTATGCCCTCCGGAGACACTCTAATGAATCAAAGAAAACACAATGTATGAAATAGCCAAGTCCTAACATAACATTTTATTAATGAATTTTAGTAAATGCTATATGATTAAGATAATAATATTTTGAATAATTTTGTACACTTACATGATATAAAAATACTTGTGATGATAAGATTGTAGGCTAAAAATTTGGCTAAGTCTGAAATTAAGTAGCCTTCCTTAGAGAACTTATATAATAAGATAAAACTAAGGGAAACTTTTTCCCAATAATTATGATCCTATACTAGTAAAATCTAAATATAGATCTTTGTGAATTTTATTGCATTGCTAGCATGGTATTTAGTATGATTTTTGACACAAAAATCTAAGAATTTCTGAAATTTGTTCCTCAGAGAATCGGTTTTTTATTTCTTTGGATTTGAATTTTTTGACAATTTTATTAATTCAATTAGAGGTGGTTCCATATTACATTTAATGTCTTAGTAAATGGAACCTCATAATATAAAAAAGCCTGTACTTAAATGATATGAAATATAATAAGGAACTAAGTGAAATTTCTGGACCTGTTTTTGAGTTTAACCTAAACTATTGGACTTATAATTTCCTATAAATAACTAAGGTGCTCATCGGATATTTATTTTTTATTACCTTCATCCCAATCCACCAATAAAAGAAAAAGAAACTGTGGCTTAGAAGGGGAGATGGGAAAGGCAGATGGAGAGGAAAAGGGATCTAGGAAGAAACTTCAATCCAAGTTATCCAACAGTATAAATATGTAAAGTTGATTTTTCGTGGCTTGTGTTTGTTATTTCACAGATTTATTTGGTTTCCATGTTTGTAACAGTATACTCAGCATGGTTACTTAGCTATCTATTTGGCAATTCTCTTATAAACCGAATACAACATATGTTTAGTTAAACTACCAAGTTGTCCTCTCTAGATTAGTGCAAAACAAAATACTAAACTTACGTAAATTGTTGTTTTTGTGTGCCTTCTATGTTGAGGTTTCAAATTCTCAAATTTTAAGATCAACTATGCGTGGTGGACACGGAGAAAGCATATTATGTGATGATATAAACATGCTGGCTAACACGTAAGGCATATGAATTGCATATTGGCATATTTGCTATATGTTTTTGATTTCAAGTACACCAAATGAAGCCTAGCCAAGTAATATGAGGGATTTATACCCTAATCTGTTATCTGAGACCATAACTCATAATGTGAACAAGCCTTTTTGGTGTTGAAAGTTATTTCATGTGGCCCATGATAGTGATCGTATATGGGAACAAAATCTTAGATAGGATATAAATATTTGTTCCTCTTTAAGGATTTCTGAAACCTTTGCTGGTAGATTATATATTATCTGCCCATTTATGTATATTCGATGATATATATGTATTGGATTTCATATGTATTTTATCTACTTATGATATATAGAATTACTCTATAATTAGACTACCAACACATTTTGAAGATGTACTTAATAGTAACCTAGAAATGAACTACTATCATATTTCTTACAAACATGATAAGTTTGGGTAATCAGTGTATGCATTTACAGTTGTTGTAAAGAGTTCTCTTACTGAATTATATGGGATCCTACAAGTTTGTCGGCATAACTTTAACTAGAATAGCCTTTGTGTAATCTCAAGTTTTAAGTGGTTGCTGTGTAGCTATGAACTTTGACATCTTTAATATCTAAATAAGTGAATTTAAGGCCCTGTTTGGCAATGGGCTAAAAATCATGGCTAAAATTAGCTATGGCCAAAATTTTAAATTTATTTTAAAAAAACTTAAAAAATTATTTTATATTTCATCTCACACAAATTCCAATATTAGACAATCACTTTATTTCACATCACACATTTTTCAAAAATAGCTAAAAATTTCAACCAAATCTTCTTTTTTTTCTTATTACCAAACAGAGCCTAGATGATAGAGTTGTAAATCACCCAAGCCCTTTTATGTCACTTGCAAACTCATTTGGCTTTCATCCATGAACTAAACTCATTTCTTTAGAATAAATTAGCACTGTCTTCTTTAATAAATCTGATGATTTGTAACAAGAGTTGTATAAAGGAGCATTTTTGAAGTGTTTCCTACGAAGCCCTTTTTCTGCTAATTAAAAGGGCAAAAAGTTTTCATTTTGAAGAATCACTTTTCTTGCCATGGTTTTTCTGAACTCCGGCCTTATGGGATAAACACACAGAATGTGGTATAAAGCAAACATGTTGCTTTAATACCCATGAGATTAAGCTTACTTCTTAAACTAGTTTCTTGCATGCTAACCTATGCTCGCATCTACAAAATGAAGTCCATTAGCATCCATGAAGTGCTTAAATGCCAGAGCGTGCTTTTCAAATGAATGGCTCGCAAATGATAAATATGGAGTAAATAGTCAATCCAAATATTCAGAAATATCCAATCAACCTTTTTTTTTTTACGTTACGATTAAATAAACATACCTTAGGAACTTCTTCTGCCAACCTGCAGTTTCTTGCATGTGAGACCACAAATCAACAAAAGAAAGATTTAATTCTTTAGCAAGCTCAACACAGTGCTTTGCATAAATGCCTGCCATTTCATTTGTCCTTTCTGGCAACTCCCTGGCCTTCTCACCATACAAGGATCTTGAAAAAATAAAGTTCAGTTGTTTAGATGGCAGGATGCGAATCTAGTAAATATTAAAAGCATCTGGCAAATCATGCTCTTGCACGTCCATGCACATATTTCTTCAAATGAACCATCAACAAAGGTTATAAACGTGCAAGAATGTTGAGAAATTATTTCAGCTAGAAAAGGTTAGCATAACGGGTTAGTCTTCATATCATTCTACCTTTGTATAAAACTTGTCTTTACATGTTCTCATGAAGTAGTCAATAATAGCCAAGAAAATATATCACAAACTTATGCTGTTGACCAATGATATCATCGAGACAAGAACCAAATTAGACATCAATAAAACAATGTAACAGATTAGGAAGATGATTACACAATTATCTAACATTTTAATAAGAAAATAATATAAAATAATATATTTAGATTTTGGTGCTTATTACCATAATTTTATCCTGTAGGTTGAAATTGTAAGAGGAATAAAAACGAATCACAACAACAACAACAAAAACTAAGCCTTTATCCCACTAGATAAGGTCGGTTATATGAATTCTTTGTTTCCAATGCGCTCTATCAAATAACAAGTCCTCACTTATCTCCAAATATGTGAGATCCTTTTTGATGATTTCTTGTCACGTTTTATTTAGTTATCCTCTTCCTCTTTTAACACACGCAAAATCCAATAACTCAGCTCTCTTTGCTGGAGCTTCCATCGACCTATAGTTTATATGTCCAAACCATCTTAGCCAACTCTTCCTAAGCATAACCTCAACTGAGACTACCTCAACCTTCTCGCGGATATACTTATTTCTCATCCTATCATTTTGTGTTCACTAATTCACCTTAGTATCCTCATTTCTGTGACACTTATTTTACTTGTGTATTTTGACTTGTGGGACAATATTCTGCATCATATAGCATTGCAAGTCTTACAACAGTTCTGTGAAATTTACTTTTAAGTTTAATTGAAATTTTTTTATCACACAGCACACTAGAATTATTTCTTCATTTGAGCTATCCAACTTGAATTCTGTTGATAACATTTTTAACTATTTCACTATTATTTTATATAATTAATCCAACGTATTTAAATTGCTCTCTCTTCTTGATAATTTGATCATCAACAGCCACTTTAATAAAAGTGCTTCTACAACAACAACAACCAAGCCTTAATCCCACTAGGTGGGGTCGGCTACATGAATCCTTTGTTTCCATTGCGCTCTATCAGTTACCAAATTCTTATCTAAGTTTAAGTAACTAAGATCACTCCTTATAGTTTCTTGCCATGTTTTCTTTGGTCTCCCTCTTCCTCTTTGTACATGGGCAAATTTAATAAAAGTGCTTCTACCTTGACTAAATTTGTACTTCATATATTCGATTTTTGATTTACTAAGATGAAATAATTAAATTCTAAGGTATTTCTTCATAATTCGAATTTTGCTTTAATTCCTTCTCTAAATTTATCAATAAAAAGAATATCATCTGCAAAAAGTATACACCAAATTACTGTTTCTTGGATATGTCTAGTCAAGGTCTTCATAACCAATGCAAAAAGATATAAAATTAAAGTTAAGCTTTGAGTAATTTAACTATAATTAAAAAATTCTTAGTTAAACTATTTTATGTTTGAACACAAGTAACAACCCCTTCATACATGTCTTTCGTAACTTGAATATAAGCAATTCAAACTCTTTTTTTTTCTAAAATTTTTCAAAGCACTTCTATTGAAACTTTATCATAAGCTTTTTCCAAGTTGATGAAAATCAAATGCAAAATTTCTTTTCTCTCCCAAAATGTTTTCATTAAATTTGTTAACAAATGAATAGCCACCATAGTGGATCAACCAGATATAAAATTAAACTGGTTCTGTGACACTCTCTAATATTACAACGTAATATTAGCTTCATTACTTTTTCGTAAAATTTTAAGGTATGACTTATTAATTTAATACCTATATAATTAGTACAATTCTATATATCGTCTTTATACTTGTAAATAGACACCAATGTACTCTTTCTCTACTCGTTTGACACCCATGTAGTCTTCAAAATTATATTAAATAACTTAGTGAGCCAAGACACTCATTTATCTCCTATAGCTTTCAAATATTTATTGGGATATCATTCGATCTAACAGCTTTCCTACATTTTATCTTCCTTAAAGCCTCTCAAACTTCAACCTTACTAACACATCGAATGTAACAACAATTTCTATCCTCTTTTTGAATGCTAAATTTTGTAAGATTAACTGTATTGTTATAACCATCATTGAAAAGCTTTTGATCACAATTTTTAAAGCTATAATTCAATCTCCAGTCCTCTTAATTTTCACTGTATGATCCTTCAGACTCTTGTCCAGAATTATACCCACCTCATTTTTAGTTTTATTCTTGCCAGAGTACCAAAGCTTAAAGCCTAAACTATAAACTTCTTTCGCTCTCTCTCCTAAACATTTGTCTCTTGTAAATAGAATATTAATCCTCCTATGTATCATGATATTCACCAACTTCATTAACATGCTCGTTAGGATGCCTACATTCCAAGTACCTAACTTTATCCTAGTGCCTTAAATCTTAATATTAGTGCTATGCATTAACTTCTTTATTCGCATCTGTCCATGATGTGAAAATCATTGCTCACTTATCACTGCACTCGAAAGCTGATGCAACGACTCTTACACATTTTTTATCGTATTCAGGCAATATAGCACGTCACTTTCAGGGAACGCCCTAGCTTTAGCGTAATTTTTTAAAAAATTCATGTTATGCTTGTTCGATAAGTTTTGCGCTGAAAATCAACTGCCTAACATAACCCTTCACGTATTTCATTCATGAGAAAAAAAGAAATAATGAAAATAATTTTATTTTAAAGAAAAAAAATCAAAGCCAAAGTCAAAGTCAATTAAACTATTCAAGGAAGCCATTCATTGGTTAGAATGCTGATCTCATTTCACTTGGCAGTTTTGAATGAGATAATATAATATTTTATGCTATTTTAAAGGAGTGAAGCTTGCTTGCAAGGGATTCATGCCAACGCTAATATCTATATATAGCAGGCAATATATTTCTTTGTTGAAGACGATAACAACAGACGCCTCACCATATGGCCACCTCATCTGCCTTCATTCTTCGCTGACTTCGCCCTCTGCCTTGCCAACTTCTACCTCATTTGCATCATTTCCTCGATTGAAGACAATCTGAAGATGCACATTTCTTCCATAATGCTATATTATTTGGCATGCTATGTCGAACATCTCTATTTTGATTTAGTTAATATTAATTATTTGGTATTTGAAGATCTTATTTTATATGCTTCTATGAAATATTTGACATTTACATAAATAGTTTCTGTGATTTGATTTGTATTGTCAAACAATAGTTCTCAATATTTATGTGATGAAAACAAAGATAGATTATGATTTGTAATATTAGTTGTGCTAAGTTCCTTAAAGATAATTAGTGATTACAAAATAATCTATGCTAGTAGAAATTACATATATTTTTTACCGACATAGTTAGGCTGATAGTTATAACTAATCCGAACATTAACTAATTAAATGCCAAATAATAAGAGCGGATTGAAAGCATTAGGAAGAGAAAACAACTTAGCATGCCAAATTTTATATTTAGCATGCCAATCATCTAAATATTTTAACTTCTTTCTAAATTAAATTAGTTTTAATTTTATATCAAAAAAATAGTTCTAATTTTATTTTACTTATAAATCTTAATCTTATGTTAATCAAATTAATACTTTCTTTTTAATTAACTAATTTCTAAAATTAAAAACAACTTAGCTGTCTAATCTTTGAAGTTTGACGTCCATTTTCACTGCTATTCTTATTTAAATCTAAATTGATTTTATTATTTGATCAGAAATGACATGATCAGAAAACCTCATACCTTTTTCTAGCAAAATAGAAAAATTACTATTTTAGTGGATAAATGCCATGTCCTAGATAAAGAAATTTTTAGTATGAAATATAAATTGGAAAATCAAACAGAGAATTTTAGATCATTAACTTTGCAATTTACAAGACAGTTTAACAAGCTGCCACCATAAAAACCATCTTGATCTACAAAAATTGGTGCAACAATTTCAGCCAATTGCACAAAATAATATAAAAGGGTCACGCAATAAAGAAGAATGTTGTTTATCACTATATTTTCCTATGGAAAAACGAAATTAAACAAATAGTATCATGTTAACAATAACTTAAATGACTATCACAATAAATTGAACACCCTTAACCCGATATAGAAGGAAATTAAAGATTTTAATTAAGCAGA
The DNA here is from genome assembly GCA_019297695.1 of Apostasia ramifera. Taxonomy (NCBI): domain Eukaryota; kingdom Viridiplantae; phylum Streptophyta; class Magnoliopsida; order Asparagales; family Orchidaceae; genus Apostasia; species Apostasia ramifera. The sequence goes on along the minus strand of JAEMOT010003872.1, from coordinate 106,558 downwards.
TCCAGACAGTTGAATAAGTATGACGTTGATAACTACAAAGAGATGACGTCTAGAGGTAGGTAGTTATGGATGAATTTATTATAGAGGTAAGGGATAAGATCAACAGACAATCGTGTGTGCATACTCTTCATTTACATCATCTCTTAGGTTCTTCCGTAGTAGGTTCCAATAGGCTAATCAATGTAAAAAAAATGAAATCCGATAATGCATCATACCGTGCATACTCATTACGTCCATCCTCATCAACAGGTGGGGGAGTAATTAAAATTACCAGCATAGTAGGCGAACATTTCTGCAAGGAAATGATACACATGATTAAGTTCTGCAAGAGTTATGTAAGGTGAAGTCTCCAAATGTGAAAACACACGAACAAGGCACAAATTGCAAAGAAGCTGCAGACCATTTTTGTAGGATTGTAAGGCAGATATATGAAATTCTCAATGAAACCAATAAATTAATGTAAACGTTTTGCTTGAAAATCAGAGGAAAACTAAAGAAGACTGTTGACTACATGAGCCCAATTGAACTATTTGATGATAAAAAAAGCCTAATTTTGTTGCTTCTAATTATGTTCACTAGTGTTAACATGCAAAGTTTAATGGGATGAAGATGTAAAACATAGACTTGGGGAGAAGAATTAAAAGGAAAGAACCAACAAAAATGGAGCCTCGGAGCTTTGCAATTATGATCTATCCACAATGCCATAAACGATAATGTTATATAATTATTTTGGGTTTTTGAAGATTATATAATCATATTTTATAAAAAAAGTGTCATTGTTGGGTCCCAAGCTCTAGATGAGAAGCGCAGACAATTATGTTAGGCAATCAACAACCATTTTAAAATTTGTCGAATCAAATTTGACATCAATCCTTTAAAAAATTGCGCTAAAGCTAAGGCGTTTCCTGAAAACGATGCGCCATGTTACCTGAATACAACGAGAAATGTGTAATGACCGCTACATCGATGTTCCAGTATAGTGATAAGTGAGTAAGATTTCCCACATCATAAATGGATGTGTGTAAACAAGCTAATCTAAAATACTAAAACACAAGATACTAAATTAAGCTAGGAACTTAAAATATAAGCACCTTGCAAATTAATAGAGTTGATAGATATTATGATAAATAAATTAATATTTTATGCCTTCAAAAAATAAAATGACCAGAGGACAAAGCCAAAAAAATGGATAGTTTTGGTTTCAAACTTTGGTATTCTTGGAAGAATGAAACTAAAAAATGAAAGTATAATTTTGGACAAGAATTTGAAGGATCATATAGTGAAAGTCAAGAGAAATGCGAACAGAATTATAACTTTGAAAGTTATAATCAATGGAATAACTATGCCCCTCAAGTAAGCTTGAAAGTGAGTATAAAGAAAAATTTTTGAAAGATTAATACAACAGATATCTCAGAAGGAAAAAAATATTTATCGAAGGAGATTTAAACAAATATGTTAAAAGTATTGCTGAGAAATCTAATAACATTCATGATGAGTCTGATTTTGGGGAAATTAATGAGGATAAAGCCATTTTAAAATTTTTGTTAGCTTGTAATTTCATGATTACTAATATTTTATTCAAGAAAGAGATTAGTATATTATCACTTACAAGAATAGGTCTTTAAAAACATAGATTAATTATCTTCTTATGAGAAAATAAGATCATTTGGATTATAAATATTGTAAGGTCATCCCAAGTGAATGATTACCCAGCATTATTTTTAGCTTGATAGTAAAATCTAAAAAATAATAATAGATGTACCTTTAAGAGAAGTTTTAAAAATTATGCATTGTGGTATCGAGAGGGAAACTAATCTTATGTGTTGCCAAGTTAATTGCAGCAGTAAGTTGGTGAAGGATGTGTTAAAAAAATCTAAAAAAAAGGCTCTAAATAGAAAGATACTTGGTGGCAAAAATAAAATGTACTATAAAAGATTAATAAGAAGAAAATTCATTAAAAACACTAATTTAAATATAAAAATATAGAAAATTAAGAGAAATATAAACTGGCTCAATGAGAATTTTAAAAAGTAATTTATAATACAAAAAAAAAAAATTGATGATCTATGTAAAAGCTGGAAAGTACAGAAAGAGAAACACATATAGGATTATCAAAGCAAGAGATAAAAAATTAAAGACTTGACTCAAGTAAATTACATTAAGAATGAAAACCAAAAAGTACTTTTTAAAAAAGATGTCTAATATAGATGAGTTAGTTACTTTTAAAAGCTTTTCAATAAAAGTTGTGACAATGTAATCGATTTTACTGAGGTTAGCATCCAAAAAGAAAATAAAAATTATTTTTTACATTTGACATATTAATAAAATTGAAGTTTGAAAAGCTTCAAAAAAGATAAAAAATAGAGAAGTAGCAAGACTAAATAACATCCTAATAGATGTTTGAAAATATATGAGAGATAAATTTTTTTTCTTGGCTTAATACTTATTTAATATAATTTTAAAGATAAAAAAGATATCAAATAAATGGAGAAAAAGTATATTGATACATATTTATAAGAATAAAGCCTTGTTTGACACTTGTCCACTTTTGGGCAAAAAAATATAATAATAATATTTTAAATTTATTATAAATTTTAATAACTTTATTTCACATCCAACACAAATTCCAACCTTAAAATCAACTTTATTTCACATCCTACACACCTCCCAATATTAAAATAAATTTCTTTCCCATCAATTCTATAAAATAAAATATTTTCTCTTTTCTTACCCAAATTTATCCTCTAACCAAGCAAACCCTAAAGGTGGCATACAGGATTATGCCAACTATAAAAGAATTAAATTAATTATACTTTAAAATTTTAAAAAAAGATGATCAAGCATATATTACACTATGATACTAAGGTATCATAAAATTAGTTTGATTTTATGTCAAATTAATCTACTATAAAGCTATTCATTTGTTGAGAGATTTAATAAAGAGTTTGAGAAAATAAAAAAGACCTACATTTGATTTTACGACCTAAAAATACCTTATGATAAAGTCCTAAAAAAAGTGCTTTAGAGAATGATAAAAAAAAAGATTTGCACTGCTTATATTCAAATTATTAAAGACATGTATAAAAAAATTGTTACTTGTGTTCATAAAGAGATTTGACCAAGAATTTTCTATTACCGTTAAATCACATCAAGTTTCAACTTTAAATCTATATCTGTTTGTATTAATTATGGAGATCCTGACTGGACGCATTTAAGATAAGATATCTTATACTTTCACAAATGATATTCTCTTTATTGATAAGACTATAGATATGGCTAAAATGAAACTCAAGTTATGGAGGAATATTTTAGAATTTAAAACTTATCTTAATAGATTTAAAAACTGAATATATGGAGTGCACATTTAGTTAAGAAAACACTTATATTAGTGATACAACAATTGATAATTAAATTATCAAGAAAAATGAGTACTTTAGATATGTTGGTTCAATCATATAAAATGATAGTGAAATAGACAGTTAAGTCATTAGAAGATCTAAGCAGAATAAATTAAGTAAAGAAATACATCCAGTGTGTTGTGTGATAGAAATATTCTACTCAGACTTATAGATTAATTATATAGAATAGTGATGAATGATGGCCTGTAGAGAGAAAACATACAAATAAAATAAGTATTGTAAAAATAAAAATAGGACCCAATAAATTTTTCCTTTGAATAGGAGAGAATAAACGTAAACTATGAGATTGAACTAAGTAGTTTTGCACCATCCTTTGCATTCTTCTTCCTGTATTTCCTCTTCTTCCCTATTCTATAGAAAGTCCAATAAAGCAAACATGACCTACTCAATATAAAGAGTTGAGAGATCCAAACAATAGGGTACACCAAAAATGTTCGATCCAACCCTTGTATGCTATGGACAGAAAAGTAAAACTATTGAACCACTATAAATTTGATGCACAATTTCCACAACTCTCAAGAACTTCAATTATGCATGCTTATATATACAAATATATATATATATATATATATATATATATATATATATATATATATATATGTTTTCTTTAATTAAGCAACAGTATCTTCCTTTCAGATGAAAGGAAGTTTATACTAAGCTTGTTTTGACAAAAGTATTGAGTATTTTATATTTAATACAAATCATCCCTTAGAATTGTACCTAGAACCCTAATGGATATAATACTAGCGACCTTAAATATCAATAAGAACTCAAAGAAAGTCATTTATTTGGAGAATCGAAGATGAATGAATTCGCCAGAAAAATAATAAATGAATTGAATATCACTCTAATTTCATATAAAAATGATAAAATAAGGTGGAACATCTTATCAAAGATCAAAATAACTAAGCATGAAGATTCACCAACTGTTCAGTTTTTGCACTCAAAAATCACTGAATCATAGTTTTCCAAAGATGAATGCAATGTACTTATAGACTTACGGGAACAATAAAAGAAATTACTGCAAATTCTTCTAAATAAGTCTTTGACTATTAATCTTTTGATATTCAAAAAAAAATATTTCAAAAAACATTATTCATCCTTTGCATTCAAAAATCACCAAATCATAGTTTTCCAAAGATGAATGCAATGTACTTATAGACTTACAGGTTCAATTTGAAAGAAATTATCATAAATTGTTCTTAAAATGTGAAAATCTCAAATAACTAAGAAGTCCCCAATTTCATGTTCTTGTATGCATTCTATGTTGTATGGTCCAATGAATCTCACATGTAGTCCATCGTACATTATGATGATCCCGCCATACCATTCGTGTCAAATGTACCATCTACTTTTCAAGCCTCAAGTGCCATCATTAACAAGGCTATTCCAACATAATTTGGTACAAAAGGATGGCATAGCTTATTGATGCATGAAACAATTGAAGAGGCATATTAAAATATGGAGTCTGCAAATGACTCCTAGGCTGTGTTTGTTTGCTTAATCCGGTTTATTCAAACCGGTTGAGACGGCGTAACATGAGCGCTGATGCCGTTATATTCGGCGTGAAAGTTAAAAAAAGGGGGAGAGGGCACGGCTTGGCTAGCGTTTTCGGGCGAGATGTGCGCTGAGGGGCGCGGCTTGGCTAGGGTATTCGCGCGAGGTGTGCGCTCGTTGCGAACAGGGCGACGCGTGCTGGCTTCGACCTGCAGAGAGATCCTCTACCTGCGATCGTGCTGCAAATCTCAGTGGTAGATGACGAATTTACTGAGGCGCTTTACGTCGCCGATGCCATTTATTGCCGGTTGGTTTCAGTCATTTTTGCTACCGTACAGGTATCCCAATTAAATATTTTTTCAGCGATGCAAAACCGTCGCTATAGCTTAGATCTGCGACGTTCTTGGACACTCTTTGCTCTGTCGACCTTGCATCGTCCATGCGAACCGTTGCACAAAACCTTCATCTCTGCTACACTAAAACCTCCATCTCTACTGCGGTAAATTTTTCTGGCATACTTTCAACAATGGTTTTTTACAGTGACTTCCGATTTCTTTTGGCTCAGCAAATTGTTTGTGTACTGGTTCGGTTCCTCTACAGTTATCTGAAATGCTTAATATGTGGTAAAAAACCAAACAAAATTCTGACTACTCCAGCTTTCTAAAAAACTTGCAGGTGTTGAAATACTTTCTAATGCTTTGTTCTGAGAGTTAAAATGATCGCCTACTTTCCTAGGATGTTGATATTTGTATGAATTGAGTGCTTATCTTTTTTTTGGGCATTGCTAATCTCCATGAGATTCTTACTGCTAATCTCCATGAGATTCTTACGAAGTTATACATGAGAATTTGTAACTTTTCACAGTTGGGCTCACTTAGTTTAATCTCCTCACATTGCATGACATACTCCATTTCATTGGTTATGATACTGTATGTTTAGCTGTACTTAGCTTACAAAAAGCACTTTTGCTAAGTTCTGTAAGTTCGACATATCAGCTTCTTTGCATAAGCCTAAGTGCAATAACTTCAGGACTGCATAATGCTTCCCTCTGTATGTCAAAATCTCTTTCAAGTCATATGTGAATTGAGATTTTCGTATAAAGTGTCTTTTAATCCTTCTGAATACTGCAGCTTTCTAAGTATGATATCTTTTCTGTTTTTAAGTCATATGTTACTTGTTATTTATGTTGATCTGGGCATGGAACTTGAGACAATTTAGATTTTTTCTTTTTATTAACAATCTATATTATTTTTTGTTTTTGAGTCTACCATGGTAAAATATATTCGATTTCTAAGAAACTATCATGTTTGCTTTGATTTTGTACAATATCGTATGTGATGCTTCCATTTTATATGCCACTTTTAATTATGATGTGGACTTCGAAGTTGAATTTCACTTGAAATTTTTGCTGTTATTAACAGTTTATGTTGATTTTCGTATCTTGAATCTACCATGATAAGAATAAATTGGATTTGTACAAGAATAGCTTTTATGTTTATTCATTTCTTTGTTTTTTTTTTCTTGTTTGAAAATTAGCTAAATCTTGTGTGCTACATGAATAGTGTGCTTCTCAAATATACAGATGAATTTTTATTGGTGATGTTATTTGCGTTAACTGTGCTTCCGATTGTGGTATAGCTGAGAACATGAACTTGATCAATGTATATTCTCTCTTCAAAAAAAAGTTCATTGTTGTTCTTCATTTCGTTTCTATTAAAAGAAACTATTTATTTAGAAGTTATCAGATTGTGAATCTTCCACCGATACGATTATACGAAAGCCAAACTTATGTGAGGCTTGCAACAAAACTACATCAAGGCCAAATTACTTATTACTACAAAGGTATTTTCAAAGTTCACAGATATTTTTTTACTTACGAACTGTTTTTTGGACAGCCCCTAACACGTTCATATTAATTTTTAGCAAGAAAAAGAAAAATGAGCCAACAAAAAAAGGGGAAAGAGAAGGCGAGCACTGAAGATGGGGAGATCAATGATTCGGGAAAGTCCCGTAAGGGTTGGAGTGATATTGAGAAGGATTACTATTAGATTTACTCTTGGCAGCCATTAGAAATAATGAGGTGGACGGAATTCAGTCTATATCAAGCGCTGTTTGGAATAGTATTACTATTCAAATAAACAAGAAGTTCAAAAGTAATTATAACAAGAATCAGGTATGCGAACAATGGCACAATTTGAAAATGAAGTGGAAGAAGTTTCATGATCTAAAAGGAAGAAGTGGCCTAGAGTGGAATGATGAATTGAACATGCCTGATATAGACACTGCTGTTTGGGATGAGATTCTGAAGGTATGACAAATATACCCTACATTTAAGTTTCGTTTCAAAAAAGTTTGGTTGCATCTACAGCTATCTTTTTTTTTTGTAGGAAGATAAGGACTTCGGTCAATGCAAGCTAAAAGGCTTTGTACATTTCAAGAAAATGGAACAATTATGCGCAAAAGATAGTGCTAAAGGCAACCTTGCTATTACATCACGACGAGAGAGTGAAATCATAAGTACTGCTGGGGGCCCAAGGATAGGATTATTGTAGATGTTGAGGAAGGTTTGGAAGTTAAGGAATCAGATAGATTTGACAAGTCAATGAGAGATGTGACTGATAGTGACAAAAACACATGTGAGACTAGTTCAGGTAAACGGAACGCATATCCAATTTACTCAAAGGCAAAACGCCCTAGAAAAGGAAAAGGCTGAGGATGAGGCAGATTTATGAATTAAAATTTACAATGAAAGAACGCAAGCGTTTAATCGTTGGTTTGATAATCGAACTACAAAGGGAGGAATTGAAGCAGCTACAACAAAGTTACTCTCGATTCCAAAGCTTTCCCGTACAGCCTTTGTCACTTTGCTTGAAAGCAACAAGGTAGTTGAGAATAGAGCTACCTTTATGTCTTTGGAAGGGCGAGAGTTATCTTGGTGGATTGAACATATATGCAAATCTAATTCGAATTTTGGTGATTCAGTTATATGAAAAACTGAAGATAATCCTTGATTACTCTGTGATTGTGTTATTTTTTTTTGGGGATAAAGATAATTTGGCTTTCAATATTTGACTTTGAGCAGAATGATGTTTTTTTTTTACAAGCCAATTCTGATTATCTGGTGATTCGAACTTTTGACTTCTTGTAAAAATGACGTTTGGTTTACTATTTTCTGCAATTTCGTGGATAAATACATGTATAATGATGTGCTAGCTTGTGACTGCTTATGCATGCTATATTCTGATCATTTTTTGGATGCTGTCATATGTGTACAAATTTTTTTTGGAACCTGATCTTTAATGTTGCAAGTGATTTTTTTTTTGAAAGCTGATCTTTTTTCTGGTAATTGTCAAGCTAAAAGGCTTTCCTGGATGCTTTTATATGTGTTCATGAAAATAACACATTAATTTAAGCTGCTTGTCATATTTTTGTTGTACTTGTTCTTCTTCGGTTTAGAAAGCTGCAGTAGAATGATGATTTCTAAATTTAGGAAGTAGAGTCGCAATAACTTTAGGATTGCATAACATCACCTTGTTCAACTGCTTGTTTTTTACTTCATTTCATTTTGATGAACTATAAAGCTGGAGTAGAATGATGATATTATTTTAGTTGTGCTTAAGTATGTCCAGAAAGCTGAAATTTATTTTTGGTTCATTTCATTTCATGACATTTTTGACATACGAGGCGATGTACATTTGATCATGGATCTACAAAGAGCCAAAATTTGCTTTTGCCTTGTGTATTTGCCGTGGAGTGACATGATGAAATTCTGATCATATACTCATGCAAGTATTCGCATATAATTTCAAGAAAACGTTTGATAGCTTTAAAAATGATGGAACTCAATCATTATTCAATTTGTTGCTTGTGATTTACATATTTTGGACATATGAGATGATATAAATCTGATCATTATTCTATAAAAAGCTTAAAGTTGCTTTTGCTTGCTGTATTTTTCGTGGAGTGACATGATGAAATTATGATCATGTACTCGTGCAAGTTCTCGCATATGATATAAAGAAATCTTTTGATAACTTTAAAAATGATGCGACATCAATCATTACTCAATTTGTCGCTTGTGATTTACATATTTTGGACATATGAGATGATGTAAATCTGATCATTAAGCAAGAAAAAGCTTAAAGTTGCTTTTGCTTGCTGTATTTTCTGTGGAGTGACATGATGAAATTCTGATCATGTACTCGTACAAGTTCTCGCATATGATATAAAGAAATCTTTTGATAGCTTTAAAAATAATGCGACATCAATCATTACTCAATCAGTCGCTTGTGATTTACATATTTCGGACATATGAGATGATGTAAATCTGATCATTGTTTTATAAAAAGCTAAAATTTGCTTTTGCTTGGTGTATTTTCCATGGAGTGACATGACGAAATACTGATCATATGTAAAATAGAAATAATTGTGAATGAGAATAAACTGTTTGCGCACGATCATCAGTAAATCTGATCATACTGTTTGGAGCTGATTGTAATAAACAACTAAGATAATGTTCTTCACAAATTAATTAATTTGTTTGCAAAAGCTATAATGAACAGTTTAATTAATCTCCCGCCAGAAATTAATTAAGCTGTACTTTCTTCACAGATTTAGGTTTAATTGATGATTGTGATTGCAATAAACTGTTTGCGCACGATCATCGATAAATTTGCTTCAGCTTGTGATAAACAACTGTGCAAGTTGGAGCTTATTGCAAGATTTATTTCATGGAGCTGATTGCAAGAGCTATTGCTATGAAACCAGCTGAGATAATATATAGTTTAAATCAATCATTATTCAATCAGTCGCTTGTGATTTACATATTTTGGATATATGAGATGATATAAATCTGATCATTGTTCTACCAAAAGCTGAAATTTGCTTTTGCCTGGTGTATTTTCCGTGGAGTGACGATGAAAATCTGATATATACTCGTGCAAGTAGTCGCATATGATATAAATAAAACTTTTGATAGCTTTAAAAATTATGCGACATCAATCATTATTCAATCAGTCGCTTGTGATTTACATATTTTGAACATATGAGATGATATAAATTTGATCAATGTTCTACAAAAAGCCGAACTTTGCTTTCGCTTGACTCTTCTTCGGTAAAGTGAGATGCAATTTTAAATGATTCATGATCTGCTGACTCATGCATATATTACAGTATTATTATGTTGTGTATGTGACTTAACATCTCATTGCTTCTTTGGAATTTTGTCTTCTTGATTTGAATTATTTTACTATAATGCACTCCCAGCCAACAAGTTTTACTTGTGTGGCCAAAATTTCACTTGTGAACAATGGATTCGCCGACATCTTATCGCGATAATAAGGATGAATTAATTGAGCTAATGGCCTGTGATGAAGAAGATCAATGGCTTGAGGAATATTTGCGTGCTGAACCAATTCAACGTGCACCCCAACAGATGCACAAACGACCATTCACAGGCCTACAAAACCTTGAGTACAGGTTGCAGCACGATCATCCTAACGTTTGCTTCAATGTTATGAGGATGCATTCAGATGCATTCATTACATTGCGTAATAGGTTGGTAAGTTCTAGCCTAATGCAAGATACACGACATGTACCGGCCATCGAGCAACTTGGTATCTTCATGCGTATTATTGCATTTGGTTGTGGTGATAGCGAATGCGCTGAAACATTTTAGCACTCGTTAGAGACAATAAGCAGATATTTAATACCACCCTCAGAGCTGTGACAACTTTAGCCTCTGAGTTTCTCCAACTACCAACATCGTCTACATCGTTTTGTCCAAAGTTAAGAAAGGATAAAAGATTCCGGCCCTACTTTAAGGTATGTTGTCTCAAACTTTTTAGTCAAAAATAAATGCATCAGTATTTGATCAGTTTTGATTTTAATTGAAATAGGATTTCTTGGGAGCCATCGATGGCACGCCTATACCAGCAATTGTACCTCTTAAGGAACAACCTGCTTACCGCAATCGAAAGGGAACAGTTTCACATAACGTGATGGCGGTTATTGGTTTTGATAGAATATTTCAATTTCTGACTGTTGGTTGGGAAGGGAGTGCTTCTGACATGCGTGTACTACGTTGGTCAATAGACACTGGAGATTTTGTTGTGCCAGCAGGTAAAAAAATATTAAATCTGAATTATTTCTCTACAAACTAGTTAACTAACATATACATAATTTTCTTAATGACGTGTAGATAAATATTATGTAGTGGACTCAGGCTATGCCAACACATCAAAATTCCTGGCACCTTATCGAAATATACGCTACCACATAGCTCGTTTTACCAGTGCCAACTCAAGAGAGTATGTGTCAATGGAGGAAAAATTTAACCACAGACACGCATGTCTTCGCAATGTAGTGGAAAGAACGTTTGGAATATTGAAACAACGTTTTCGTATCTTAAGTACAATGAGACCATTTCCGTTGGAGACCCAGCGTGATGTTATCTTAGCTTGTTTTGTATTACATAATTTCATTGCACGATATTCTAAAGCTGATCCAATCTTTACAGCACCAGAGACGGAAGAAGTTGAATCTAATGCCAACGATGTAGAATTGACCCAACTTCATGAAGATGCCCAAGACCACAGTAGGGTAGGTGATCGACAAAAAGGTGATAGAATGCGTCAACAAATTGCTCGAGCTATTTGGGAACAGAGGAGGCCCTAGTGGTGTTTGGGAATACCTTTTGCCATAATCAAAGGTATCTATAGTAAAATACTATCGTTTTGCACATCGCATTGTATTCTATATGCTTTCAAAATAGTTATATTATGTTGTTTACCTAATTTCATCTTAGTTGGAAATGTGCTACACCAAAATATCATAATATTTTGGCGTGACACGAAAAAAATGATTTTTAGCAGGTTTATGTTATCCCGCTGACTTAAGCTTATATGTAGCTGAACTCGAATCCTTCTTTTGAAGGTTTCTTCATTACTTTATTTATTCTATCTCAGGTACAATCCAGAAAAGCGACAGACACAGTGGCACTATGCCAAGTTGATTGAGCGCTTTAATACGTTAGTTTTTCCACCAGTGCTGGTGATGAAGATGATGATGATGAAGAGCATACAATGTCAGTGATGTAGCTACTCTCGTCGGTTGGTTATGGGTTTTGCAACACGTTCCTTGATACGCGAGTAGATTAAAGTTGTTGTCATGTCTATGTACTTGCAGTTCGAACTGTGCTTTGTATGTCGAGTTGAATCAATTAACTATTTCTCTTATATGTAATTTTTGGTTACTCTTGTATCTATCCTAGAGTTGTACTTGTCATTCTCATTTAATTATAGTTATTTTAACGATTTTTATGGAGCATCTTAGTTAATGAATATTGAATATATATATGAAATATTTTTCATTTCATGTATGACCTTCTTTGATATGAAATATATATATTGTCAATTAAATTTTAATACCATAAGAAGTCATTAAATTTACATTAATAATACTAATAATAATAATAATTAGTTTATACTGATGTGTAAAAGAACTTTGCAATAAAATTATGTAGCAAATATGATTGATTTCAGGGCTTGTTTGGTTCGATTTTTTTTTTAACAAGAAAAATATATATATTATTTTTTAATTTAGTGGAAAATTTTTTTATTTTAATATTATAAAGTATGTAAAATGTAAAATACTTTCAATTATAATATTTCTATTTGTGTTGGATGTGAAATAAAGTTGATTTTTATAGTTGAAATTTGTGTTGTGTAAAAATTGTGTGAAATTTTAAATTCTCATCATAACAACTAAGTTTATTTTTAACCTGATAAACCATAAACAAACACTCAAAAACACCTATGTTATAAAATAACCTCTCCGGTTAATTTTTATCATGTTTAAAAATAAACTTCCAAACAAACGGAGCCTATTATAATGTCTACGTGATAACATAGGACTCTTTACATGAAATAAAGGTGCAACATGGAATCACGCTGATAAAGATGCAAAAGCAAACCTACCTAATCTGGATCAAGTCAATTGAACTCAATTGGATCCCCAATGGCGTAGAACATTATGATTAGTTCTCAAGTGCATGCCAACAAAATTCCTTCAATCATCTCATTTGTTGGAATTTGTAATATGGTTGTGCTACATGACAGTATTGGTACTCAGACATGATTCTTCAGTCTTTATTCTTCGCTTCATACAAAGGGGCAAATAAATCACTGAAATGATATATGTTAATTTGTCATGCAACAAAAATATTTGCCTGTCTTCACTCACTGAAACTCATCACCGCTAGCATTTAAAATTGAATTCAAAGAGGTGGCTTGAAAATGTCGCATGAATAAGAGATCAATATAGCAAAGTAATTCATGATACCACACATTAAAGAAAGCAAAGATAGCATTGATAATAATAATTGAAATGCAAAAGTTGTTCGAATTTTCCTTAAATCAAAATGTATAAAAAGAAATCGAGTAATACTCGTAATGTAAAAGACTTCAAGTTAAGAATCGAAGACCACTCCCTCAAAATCAATGTCAATTTAGAATCTACAATATGGTTCATTCATTTCCTCTCCACATAATACAAAGGGCTAGCAAATAAATCATTGAAATTTGTCATTCAAAAAAATGTATGCTTGAGTTTCAGAAACTTGTCACTGCTAGCTTTTCCAAATTAATTTGGAAGAGATGGCTTGAAATGTTGCATTAATAAAAGATCAGTCTAGAAAGCAATTCATGATACAATGCGTTTTATTTTTATTTTTTGATTTACAACAATGCGTTAATCGAAATGCAAAATTTGTTGGATTTTCCTTACATCAAAATGCAGAAAAAAAATCCAGTCACATCTAAAATTTGAAAGACTTAAAGTTGAGTAAGAATTGAAGACGACTCCCTCAAAGTCTACTTCAATTTTGAATAAAATTTGTTCGTATAAATAATAAGCAGAAATAAAAATTTATGCAAAGAAATATAAATATAGAATAAAATAGTAACACCAAGCTGGCAGAGCATTTTGGTATACCCTATTCCTAGTCTATGAAATATACGAAGAAAAAACTATTGAAAAGAGAGATGGATGCGACATGTTTGAATAATTTTTAGGGTTCTTTTATTTTATTTAAATTTTAATAAATAAATTAATTGTATTTATTTAATGTATCCAAGAAGTATCGCATTCTATTTTTTGAAAGGTTCTCATATCCCAGTGTCGCATACTCATTTCTCATTCTATCTTTTCGTGTATATCCACACATCCACCTTAGCATTCCCATTTCTGTAATATTTATTTTATTTATATATTTTCTCTTTGCAGGCCAGCATTCAGTACCATATATCATCGCTGGTTTTATAGTTTTATAAAATTTACCCTTAAATTTGGATGGATTTTTTCTATCGCACAACACACCAGAAGCATTTTTCCGTTTTACCCATCCTGCTTGAATACTGCTAATGACGTCATTATCTATTTCACCATCATTTTGAATGATTGATCCAAGGTATCTAAAGCGCTCAATCTTCTTGACAATTTGATCACAATTGTCACATCTCCAATACAAGTATTTCTTTCTTGACTAAATGTACACTCCATATATTCCGTTTTTAATCTACTGAGATGAAAACCTTTAAATTCTAGAGCATTCCTCCAAGGCTCGAGTTTCGCTTTAGCTCCCTCTTTTGTTTTCTCAACAAGGACAATATCATCTGCGAAGAGCATACAGCAAGGTACCTCATTCTGAATATGTTCAGTCAGGACTTCCATAATCAAAGCAAAAAGATATGGACTTAAGACCAAGCCTTGGTGTAATCCAACTGTAATAGAAAAATTCTTAGTCAAACCTTCTTGTGTCCGAACACAGGTAACAGCTCCTTTATACATGTCTTTAATAACTTGAATATAAGCAGTACAAATCCCTTTCTTTTCTAAACTCTCCAAAGTACTTCTCTTGAGACTTTATCATAAGCTTTTTTCAAATCAAGAAAAACCAAATGTAGATTTTCCTCTCTCCTTAAATTTCTCCATTAAACTTCTCAATAAATGAATAGCTTTTATAATATATCTACCTGCTATAAAACCAAACAGGTTTTCTGATACCTTAGTAATATGACGTAACTTATGTTCGATCACCCCCTCCCAAAATTTTAAAGTATAACTTATTAATTTAATTCCTTTATAATTGACACAATTCTGTACATCACATTTATTCTTATAGATAGGTACCAATATACTTCTTCTCTATTTATTTGACATCCTTTTAGTTTTCAAAATCATATTAAATAATCTAGTGAGCCAAAAAACTCCATCATCTCGTAAGCACTTCTAAACATTTATTGGGATGTTACCTGGTCCTACTGCTTTTATTATACTTTATCTTCTTTAAAACTTTTCATACTTCAGCTTTACTAATACGTCGAATGTAAGAGTAATTTTTACTTTCTTTTGGGTGTTGAGTTCAGTAAGATCAATTGAATTTTCACAACATTTATTGAAAAACTGTTGAAAGTAACTCATCCATCTATCTTTGATATCTTTTTCTATGAAAAGTACTTTTTTGATCTTCATCTTAAATATATTTTACTTAAGTTAACTCTTTAATTTTTCAATCACTTGCCTTAGCCATCCTATGTAATTGTCTTTCTCCTTTTTTAGTGTGTAGCTTCTTATATAAATTCTCAAGAGCCATATTCTTTACATTGCCAACTACTTTCTTAGATTCTCATCAATCCACTTTGTATTTCTCTCACTTATCCTTATTTTTGTTTTTAAACCAATCTCTATAATAAATCTTCTTCTTCTTAATTTTTTTTTTTTATATCATCTTTCCACCACTAGGCATCTTTATTATTTGGAATCATTCGTTTGGATTCTCGCAGTACATCTTTCACCACCTTACGGATGCAGTTAGCAACCGTAAGCCACATAAGATCAGTTTTCTCGTTAATATTCCATTGCCCAAGGTTTAGAACCTTCTTCTTAAATATACATATGTTCTCATTCTTTTTGAGTCCTAGCTGATTTTGATCATTTCCCATCGCAAGCAAAGATTACTTTGGTATTGATTTCAATTGAGACAAACAATTGGCGGGTACCATCTCCAAAACAAAAGCAGTGGTTATATAAAAAATAGGAAAATAGATATGTAATAGACAGACAAAGAGAGAGAGAGAAATACAGACATGAGGGGAAAAGGCAAAGGAATAAGGTTAAAGAAAACTTTGAAAGATAAAATTAGTAGCCACAGTTAGCTGCTATCTCACAGTTCAACATGAAAAAAACATTACAAGCAAGACTTAGCTCGGATACATTTTTATTACTAGCGCAAAACTCATTGTGAGCCAACATTTAGTACGAGCAGACACAAATGCATGTGAATATGACAATGCTTTTGAATGTGCCTGTAAGAAATTTGTTTCTGCCTTCACATATGGATGCACTATTTCTTAATTTCCTACTAGCTTGTCCAATTACATGTTTTCATACTTTAAATTGCTATTAACAGAAAAAAAAATCTAAGACGTGAGGAGGAAGAAATAGCCATGGTTTATAATGGGTTAGTGGAGACGATATTTTACATGATAAAGGAAGAACCCAATATTTTTAGGATAAAAAACAAGATGAAAAAAGAGGGCTTCTTTTTATTCAGAAAAAAGAGGAAAATTTCGACCAACGGCATTTAGGTCAAACCAGTTTGATTGGTGATACAGCTAGACAATATCCTAGAATGGTTGATTGTATCACTTTGGTTCCTACAAGATATTTCATAAATCATAATAGAACCTGTATTTAAGATGACACAAAACTTCTTATGTGAACCACATGAATTTTTGAAGAAAAAAATAGCCCGTGCAGCTGTGATATAGAAGTATGGTTATTATGGTTTAGGATGACCTAGGTGGAGGAAGTCACTATGGTTTAGGATAAACTAGATGGAGGAAGAGAGAGAAAAAAAAGGAAAAGGAGAGACCATCAAAAGAACTTCATAATGCTAAAATCTACATCATTCATAACTTGCATTCAAAATAACTAGAAAGCTGTGGGGTTGGATAATTAAGATAAAGAGGGTAAAGGGATAAACAGTCGAAAAATATGGTAATTTTTCCAAAAACGTATGAACCTATGACTTTTCTTTTGAATGCATTGTGTTTATCTTAGTTGATAATATTTCTAGGATGAACAAATAAAATGCCATTTTTATTAAAAAGTGTTGTTGAAGTACAATTTGAAAAACCAAAACCGAAATGCAACAAATGCAGAAAATGTGAATTGCTGCAATTCACAAGCAATATGATACTTAGCAGAGAAAACGCTTTCATATAGAAACCTTTAAATGATGAACAATTTTCCAAAGGTTTTCCTTGTACTCTTCAACAGGCACATGCTGTCTTTCACTAGTTCTGCCCAAAATAGCAGCATCATTTGCCCCAAAGAAAATCGTTACAACAGAAGGAGCACCAGCGTTACCCTGAAGGAAGAATCAAATAAAACAATTGAACAGGTAAAGAAATTCAAATTAAATCTACTTAAATTTTCAATGTGTGATGTATGAACATTCACGAAACTATATTAGCAATGCATGCCTTTACAGATGAGTTGACCATGAATTAGTTGTGTGGAGTAAAATTACAACATCTACTACAAGTGTATTATGTGACTTAAAATGAATAAATTGTGAAATAAAGACGTCAACTCCAGCAGGCAGTATAACATCCTAATGCTTCATGGATTTCTCACATGACAAAGCTTCCCTCACATTATAGATTTAACTATTCATCCTTTTTTCCTAGATTGTGCAAAATGATTAACTTAATATTAAAATTAACCATGGACGAGCCAGCCAAAACCAAGTCCAATCAAATGAGGCTGAGTTCGGAAAACAGTTTAGCTCCAACAAAAGGGCAAGGGTTGGCCTGAACTGATATTAAACCTGATCATGGTTGAGCCAACACAACCCAAGCCGAGTTAAATGAGGCTGGGTTTGGGCGACAGTTTAGGGCCAATAAAAGGGCATGGGTTGGCTAGAACAACTGAAAATATTATCCAAAAGGTAAATATTACTTAAAAAGAACTATTATATACATATACATATCAGTAATTCATATAAAGCAAATATTATTCTAAACACGAGACATTAATAGATAATAGCAAATTTCAGTTTTCAGAATATCATAGTCAATGTAAAAAGATAGGGGGTCTCACATTTTAACCAGTAGTAATTTAAACTATGATCAAAATTATAAGATCACACGTGTTCAAGAAATTTTGAGCAAAGCTCAAACAAACAGCAGATTCTAATTGAAATCAAGTTTCTAGTATTTAATTGAATACAGAAAGATTTACACCTCAATTAAAAGCGTTCGAGCATTTGTATTTAGTTTCACTTGCATGGATTAGAGAACTCTCGGCGGTGAGAATCGCACCTCGCAAGCAGGGAAAGGGATGACAATTGCTTGGCTCAAATACTTTGATAGTGATAACAGAAAGATTCTAGGAGTACAACATGGACAATGATTGGAGAAACTGGCTCGACAGAGCGGCGCTAAAGGAGTCGAGCTTTCATGGAATTGCGCATTGCTCTAGTGCGAGGCGACAATCTAGTTGAGATGCAGCAATACGAGCAAGCATGGGCCTTTCGATTGATGTATGGCCGAAGACCATTGACAAGGTCCCAGTGAATTCTATAAAACGAGAGGGCATCCGTTACAACTTTTTACATGTAAGATGTGTCATGAATAGGGCTATAAACGAATCGAGTTTGAGCGAGTTACAACCAGCTCAAACTCGAAAGTTTCAAGTCTAGCCAGGTTTAAACTCGACATAAACTCAAAATGATTTCAAGTCGAGCTAGCTCAACTCGAAACTGTTCAAAATGAGTATATTTATACTTCTAAAAAATAGTTACATTATAAATACATATAAATATTTATAAATATATAAATAATAATCTATAAAATAAATTATTTATTTTGAGTCAGTTTGAGTTTATATCGAGTGAGTTAACCCTCACTCGAAGTCAACTCGAAATGAAACTGAAACGAAAATGTTGGCTCATGGCTTGAATCGAAATAACTGGAGGCGAATTCGAGACGAGCCCAAATTCAAGCGAGTTTCGGGATATGTTCACAACCCTAGTCATGAATTCCCTCTTCAAGTTGTTATAGCTACAGATATACCTATGAAGAAAGTAGTTGAACTATTGCAACAAGGTCGCCTTAAGGGTAGTGATAAGAGATAGCAAGACTTGTTGCTCAATTCATAGACTGATATTTCAGCCTATAATCCATGTAGGTGCCACTTGGGATCTAATTTCCTTCCCCTTGAAGTCAGTGAGCTTTAGCATCTTAGTGCCGATAAGGAGAAGGGCATCAAGATTTTGCTGTTGAACAGGGAACTAGCCTCAATATGTTCCATTTCATCAACAATTTTCAACCTGAAATGAGCCTCACCTTTGTTTGTTGGGCAAATGTGGGATTAGTCATGGCTAATGACTGGAGGAGGAGAAAGGACAATCAAAAGTGGCCCTGCGACCAGAGCAAAGGGGATGCAAGGAGATTTGAATGGAGGTATCATTGCGGCAACAAGATTTCCTAGTTTGGGATAAATTCTTTCAAGGAATGTCTAAGCCATTTCTCCGATTGTCTGGGCTACAACATCTATAGTAGCCTGCATATAATCTATGCGTGCCCCAAAGTCATCAATTTAAGGTTCCTAGGAGAAAGAGTTGAAGCAGCCTCCTAACTATGTCCATCAATTCTTGCCTCATCGTTGGTTGCATCATGGTTGGAAGACTAACCACGTCTGCACATTAGAACGAGAGTGCCATCTAGCATTTGAAATCATTCCCAATGATAGCACAGAAAGGTTGATGCACAATTCCATCGAGCAATCAGAAGGCCTAGGTTTATGGCAACAGTAGACCTTTCGTCACTCCAGATGCTATGAGACTGTGCAACAATAGGGAAATAGAAAATGTAAATGATTTTTAGCCAAGTATTAATTGAAGATCAAAAACAATCAATCTTTGGGTGGTAGAAAGCTAGTCGTCGACCTACATCAGTTGGAAAACTAAGATTTGATGTTGTGATAGGGACACGCCTAAGGATGAGATCAGCGCGTAAATTATATAATTAATTATATTTACATAATACATACATATATATATAAACCAAGTCCTGTTAATAATGTTTTCTAGGTTCAACCTTGGCATTTTTGTTATATTTAAAATTTCTCTATACTCCATAGAAATGGAAGTATAACAAAGAATAATAACTATAAAATTACTGCAAGATGATTAAAATAGAGGGTCACTCTAAGGTTTTTGTTTGATAGAAAATGCCCATCAAGTTATATGAGAAGCTAGTACAAAATTGCAACTCAACCAGTATCCTATATGAAAATGAATATTAGTAGATATACATGGCAAAATATCCACATGATTACTGTATTAAAAATAAAGATGCGGAGATGATTGAGAGGTCACCCTAGAGTGTAATGCATTAGAAATTTTGTATTAGAGAAAGGATAAATGTGGCAACTATATAGGATAATGAGAAAGGGAAGTCGAGGATGGTTTGATCATGTTAATTATCAACCTATAGGGGACCCTATAAATAATTTTGAGTGGTTCCAAGTTAAGACATTACAAAGATGACGAGAAGAATAAAAGTGTCTTTAAGGCCTCGTTGGTTCGAGCTTTTTTTTTAGACATGAAAAAAAAAATTTATTTTTTAAATTTAATGGAAGAGAAATTTATTTTACCATTAGAAAATATGTAAAATGTGAAATACTTTTAATTCTGATATTCGTATTTGTATTAGATGTGAAATAAAGTTGATTTTTATAGTTGAAATTTGTGTTGGGAAAAAAACTCCCCTCGAACCAAACGAGGCCTAAGAGTATGACCATTAAAAAGATCTTGAGTTCTTATGCTTACGGTGAATATTCATTTACATAAAGGTAAATCGAGATGAGCCATCTAGTAGATGACCCTAACTAGCTTGGGATTAAGGGTTTTTTTTTTGTTGTTGTATATGTAACAAACTAGTACTAGGGTGGTTCAAAACTTCCCGTGGCTTACAAGTATAATTAGAGTTAAAAACCTTATGAAATTTTCCTACAGAGAGTGACTATGGCAGCACTTTTGTTGTATTGAAAACCAAAACCTTTATCACGACACACGTAAATGAATAAAGAGATTTATGCAATTATAGCATCATCACCTGGATCCAAAAGAAGATTCAACCTTTTCCCTATAAAAAGGGCAAAAAAGATAAAGAAAAAGTTTTTAACAAGCTAGAGACCATGATATTTCTGAACTTAATTTTCATGCACATTATCCATGCCTTACCTGCGGAAAGATTAGATCAAGAAGAAGCAGAGCCCATCTGGTGTTATATCCACCATACCCTCTAATAATTACATCAGCCTGGTATTGTCAGCAAAAAGTTAATAAAACAAATTAATGAGAACAAAAAGAACGTTACTAAAGAACAAATCTGGGTTGATGGGGGCATCCTTACATTCCATGTTGTTAGCATCTAAACAGAACACATTAATCATCAAAATATATATTATACAAGTAGAATAATTGGCAATTGAAATGAGGGCTAAAATCAAGTTTTGATTCATGCCATAGATGAGATCCTTGACTCATCAAAAAAAACGGTAGAGTTACTGTCATGCTTTTGCTTTTTTCTAACGTGAAAGATTGCTTTTCATCTTCTAATGAATACGTTACTTCACAAAGTTTGAATAGTCATTTAAGAAAAAAATGTAAATTTGGAGTTGACAGGTACATTTTTTTCTGTATAGTGGGTTACCTCATTCTTCAATCCCATTTTGTTCGGGACTTTTGATCTAAAATCTGGCTAAACATTATTTTGCAGGATCATAATTTTATCATGGTGAAGCTAGCTCGGCTATCTATGCTACTTCAAAGCTTCCTCTTGTTCCAACATACCACACTGCATTTCTCCCTTGCTTGAGTTTCTGGAGACCTCATGCTGTAATAAGGGACCACCCATGATGGTAAAACTTTGAAATCCCATGATATGTTTCTCATCAATATTTTCAATTGATTATGCACTGCAATTTACTTACTCACCCTTTGCCCTTTTTTTTGCATATGTCGTGGAATTGTTCTCGAGGGTTTCATCACGTCACTTACAAGCACGAGGATCAAAGAACAACTTTGCTACTCAAATGATTCACCATACGATGGACAACTTGGACCATTCATCTACCATCACTCCTAGTGCTTTTGCCACCTCGAGTTAATGCCATTTTGAACTCCAATATTTTTTTTGAGATTAGCAGGGAATGTTGAGCACCATGAGAATAGACGTAGACAAATGGATATCAATCTGCAATTGCTACTTCTTCTAATGTCATTTTGGAGTCCATCATGCTTTATCTGATGAGCAGGGGGAATGTAGGGCACCTAAGGATAGTATGGATATTAGTCTATGGTTGTTACTTCTTCTACCCAAGTTGATAGATTGCATTGAGCTTTTCACGATTGTCATCATCATACTTTGACTTCCTATGCAGGCTCATCGAGCAACTCAAACTATCTGCCAACGGAACGCATTCATTCAGGTTGTACTACATCTGATGAAGTAGTCATCCTCTACGGATAAAAAGCTATGTTCTTTAAATAGTAGTTGCGAAAACAGAAAAAGCTCACGAACAAGAAGTTGATTTAGATAAGGCCCATCGATAACAGTGCATACACAATGGATAAATTGAAAAGGCAAAGGCCTACATCACGTTTCTAAGTCGCAGTTCATGTAGCCTTTCCTTTTCCTATTGTACCATATATGGCAGTTACACCTTATTAATTCTGCAGATTGTCAACGCTTTTATTTCTTGATTTATATATCGTGCCACATGTAATGCTTTTGTTTTCATTTCGCTTTGTATGGCCCAAGGGACAATACATATTGAGGTCAAGAGAATAAATTATTTTGGTGAAACTACGATCCCCTATTGAATGTTTGGTTCTTATTAATTCTGCAGAGTTGTTAAACCAAGTTGTTCTATGACTTCATCTTTCTTGTGTTTCTTGATTCATGAAGTTGAAAGTTGTGGTTATAGCTTGGCCTTTAAGAGTGTTAGGCTAGCAATCCTCATATCTTGGTCTATAGAAGGGATTTACTAAGGTATGAAGTATTTTGCATGTTAGTTCATCCTAGCCTTTTAGGCTTGTTAGATTGATCTATAGCTTGGCACATAAGGAGAATTTTTAATCTACAGGTGAACTACGTTATGGCTTAGCTAAATATGCTGATGTTTTCTCTATGCATTACTCCATCACTAAGATCGATGTTGATAATTTATCTATACTTATTTGAGTAGTAGTCATAGATTTGTCCTTATTCTTTGAAAATCAATCAAGGTATAATCTTTCCTTATACGTGTTTTTAGTGAAAGGGAGTCTTCCTAGTTTGGTTCAAATTTTCTACTGCATGTCTAGGGGAAAATGTGACAATGCCTATAAGGACCAACTCTGCTAGAAAGAAGATTTACACTCACAACATATTATGAGCTTTGGACATTCTGGCTTAGTAGCACTCTAGATTTTGCTGAGCGTAAGTAACATTTCATTTTAATGAATCCAGCTCTAGTAGCTCGCATTTTATTCTGTTGACAAGTCATGTTGCATAGTTATACATAACGGAGGAATATGAAAATCCAATATCAGAATGGCTTATGCTCCAAATACCGGTAAATATGGTATGACCTTTATCAAAGACTCAAATTTTGTGCAATAAACCCATAATGCTTTAATTAACGTAAGAAAGTTTGACAGATCAAGATATGATAGGCAAGGATTAACAGTGAGAATCCAATAAAAAGTAAATGTGAATTTCACTATTAAATTCTCTATAATATATGAGCCTAGATCAAGTAGGTTACAAGAAAAGGTAATAGAGGTTGAAAGGGAAAGGGTTTAAGTAGGAGACACGATAATCTGTTCTAGGTCCCCATTCAAGCTGAAGTCTTGGAATATTTATGGATGCAGGAGAGAGCTAATTGTAATGATTGATCTCAAATTACTTTGTAACTGGCTCTACCATCACTCAATGAGGTGTTGCCATGCAAGATTGAAGTTGTGCTAATCTGTTAAGCAATGACGTCAATTGGTTGATAAACTAAGCTTGGGTGACTTACCTCAACTTAGCGGGTGAGGTAATTATAAGCAGAGACATGTCAACTTGTCAGCTAAGATATAGCTAGACGTTGATCCGTTTATGCAAGTGAATGCTAACGTGGCAAAGCAATTGGAAGATGGTTATTCTAATATAATTAATCATCCAACATGGCATTTAAGCAAGAATTAAGATATGGAAACTTCTACTGACATTATAGAGATAAAGAAACTCAAAGTAGAGGTTTGAAGATATTAGATTTCTGAGCTCCGTTGGAGCCGAGGTAAGTAACCTCATTCAAGTGGTGACCTCGGAGAGGCCCAATGCTTTAACATTTAAGACATAGGAAACCTCTACATCGAGCATCCATAACTCGTAAGCTAGCCAAAGGTTCTCAACCTCAATTATGCTCAGTGAGATGTGGAAAGCTGAGATAATTCTAGGAAAATCCCATGTAAACAACTTCTTCCAGTTTATCATATCATTCTCTCTTATTATGCACAAGAAGTTTCTTATTAGAGGTTTAGGCCAAGTCATCTGCCCCCGAGATTGTTGACGAAAGAATATTGCTAGTCTAAATGTCATTCCATGAAACTAGCTGTTTGCATGCTCTTGAAGGCAGTAGTATCCTTGTTTGATATTTACCTAAAGAGGAATGTTGTAGTAATAGACAATATATGATTTCAAAAGAACTTCGCCAAATGTCCAAGTGAAGATGGCAAATCTATTGGCCAAATCACATAAGTGCCCAAGTTTTGAATAACCAAGAGGGCACGGTTAGATGCATAGTGGCATATGTGATGCAGTCCTCATCATTATAGCCCAATAGTAACCTATTCTTTTGATTTAAGTAGCATCTTTGGTCTAGACTAATGTTTCCTACACAATCCTTCATGGACTTGGCCACAAATTTCCTAGCTTCTTCAATTCCAAGACATTGGAGTCAAAGTTGATTGAATGGCTGTCAGCAGAGAGTGCCTGCCACTCGTGCAAATCTCATTACTCTCTTTTTGATTTGTGCTGCTAGGGAAGTTTCTTGAAGTATCTTTCCTTCCTTAGAGCAACTGATGATTAGCTCTCTCCAGCAATTGGTTTCTTTAGTTTCGAATGCTTCAGTAACTAGAATGTTGCTAAATTGCAATCTTTCATGGGAATTGGCCATATTGCTAATGCCAAAATTAAGAACTATCTTTTCCAAGATTTGTCATTTCTTTGGGTAGCTTGTTTAGTGATTAGGTTTTGTTGTTTTTCACATGACAAATGCATATGATAATGAAATTTGGGATTTGCTGGAGAAACCCCATCACCTTTTTCATGAGAGGCAACTTGTTCGAGTTTGTTCACTCTGTAGTTGCCAGTGATTTTATTGATAATCAACTAAGGGTCTCCATAAATTCAGAGATGGCATATGCCTAGTTCTACAACAAGATCAAAGATGTAATAGTGCTTCATATTCACCAGCATTGTTGCTAAGAGGTTCCATCAACCCATAAGAGTTTTCAAGTATATATTTCTGTGGAGAGACAAAATATTAGCCTAATTTGTGCTTGTACAATGGGAATACTATAGTATTCCACATATCAGAGCAAGGAAGATCCACCAAAGTACAACACCAAGATATGGGTCTTATATGTATTGTCAGGCATGTTCGTTTAGGAGTTCATCATTCAGGAGTGAATCAACTTTAACAACATGTGAAGCTAGAAAACTTGCCATGGATTTTCCATTAACGACCTTTCGCAACACATAGGTGACGTCAAATAACAGTAGTATGATGGCCCAATGGAGACACCACGATCGACCGTCGATTCATTCCTGGCAGAGTTTACCGTCGACGGCCGAGATCTAGCCATGCTGCTTCGATCTGGATTGATAGACTATTAGGACAGATTGGGAAGATGGATACTGCGGATCGCTGACTCGATGGATTGGAAATCTCCTATTTATTCTGATTGATTGAAGATTCCATTTTGGGATGATTTTATTTCTCGTATTTATTTTTTTTATTTATTTTTATTATTATTTTTTATTTCTAGCATTTATTTTGTATTAGTTGTTTCTATTTCGGTGATAATTATTTTAGGCATGTTATCTAGTATTTTCTCGTTTATGTGAGAAATTTATTACATTATGTATTTTCTTTATTGAGTCAGTCTGTATGAAGACCTATATAAATGCCTCCCTGTTACTCTTATTTTCTTAATGCTGAATAAATCTGATTTGTAT
>JAEMOT010003872.1:0-75776 GCA_019297695.1 Apostasia ramifera | reverse complement strand
CCTGCCTCGCCCGCGCGTCCTCGCTCGCGTCCGCGAGCTCGCCTCGCCCGCGCGCCTATTTCTGGCGCCCGAGCGCCCCTGCGACCTCTTACTATTTTGGGAGAGTTATATTCTGGTTCTTAAATTTTCTGGTTCAAGTACGAATTTCAATAAAACATTTAATCTGGTAAAATCAAAAAATCTGAATTTTTCTACTCGCTTGTGATTTGCTCGAACTTGTTTCGCCTATGCGACCTTTCATTATTGAGTGATTTTCAATTACTGTTGGTTAAATATTGTGGGGTCCCTAATCCTGTTCCCCGTTTCTAACTTGTTGAAAACCGGATTGCGCCTAATCTGAATTGATAATTTTTCAACTACCTTCGATCTAATTTATTTAAAATTTTAAAAGTAATTGATTTTGCGGGCTTAATTAATTTCTCAGTCATCACAAAATTATTCTCTGATATTCAAGCATTAGTTTGTGAATAATCTGCTTTATAAAATTGCTGATCTCTAAACTGCATCGTCATTCATCCGTCCCGCATCACAATCCCCTATAACACTAGGGTGCATTATCAAAAAAGATCTATCCGAGATATTATTATGATCTTATGTGCTAAGAAGTAGTGCCATAGGCTGTGTTGAGAAAAGTAGTGCTAAGCAAAGTTTTTCAACTAAGAACAATTGATTTTGGCCCCAATCACAAAGACCTAACTTCATAGCACAAGTTTATCCAAAAAAAACCTATGTAGCAAAAGTATTTTCCTTTTTTGTTCTATGGTTTTCGCCAGTTATAGTGGTTTGCCAAGTAAAATTCTGATCCAATTACTTTCTTCACTCTCTCTACCACATATAATTCAACTATTTTCATGTGACAAGATCCACCCACATTTATTGAGAAATTTTTATGGACAATTACCTATATGCCACAAAAAACTTTGAATACTACCTACATATCACTCTCTTCACAAAATTTGAACTATAAAGTTATATGTATTTGTACAAGAGAATAGTGTTTAAAGTTTTGAGTGGCATGTATATGAATTCCCAAAAATTTTATTGTGAAAGGCAAGTGTATTATTGTGTTCGCGCTTGATTTATTTCTTATCCTACACATAAACTTTATTCTTCACAAACTAAATGCGATAGTAAATTCATTTATTTTGTCATCCTACGCTAGCAATATATTCATTGTTCTCCTGCTCTAATGCTAACTGTATAATATACTCTTCAAGTTGTGCAATTTTGCAAAAGCACGGTAAGTGTGTTCTTGGTCAGACAAAATCACACCTCAACAAACATCCAATCACATCTCATCAAAAAGAAAATATTTTTCCACCGTCCTCATCCGTGTATCAGAGCGACTAGTTTTGCCATCTTCATCCTTAACCTTTCAGTGTGCAATTCTAGTTCGAAGCGACAAAACTTATGAACATGACACTGCAAGGCAATGAGAAGAAAAAGAATCAACAAATCGGGCAGAAAAGGAATTTTCTCGAACAAACAGAAACGCCAGAAAGAGAACGTGGCACTGAACCTTTCTCGAATACGAATTGGCGAGAGCAACTCCCCATCCACCGGGGAAAAAGGATTGTTCGGTGATCGAATCGCCGAAAAGAACGAAGAGAGGCCTCGTCAGATCCATTCTGAGCTTGCTCGCCCTCGTCGCACAACTATCTCCGATCTGACGGTCTCTCGGCCGGTAAAACAGGCAGGAGAAAATGAGGGCAAAGAGAAAACCTGATCTACTGACTCGAAACAGGCGAGAAAGTAATGAAATTCCGTCAAACGCGGGCATAGAACTGGCGAAGCACCAAACGGCATATCACAACTGCACAAGTCGAAAGTTGCCAAAAAAGTTTATCGAGAGCGCGCCTCGCCCCGCCCGTGAACCCGCCTCGCTCGCGCTCGCGCTCGCGCTCGCCTCGCTCGCTAGCTCGCCTTGCCCGCGCCAGCTCGCCCGCGAGCCTGTTTCTCGCGCCCGAGCGCCCTCCTATTTTGGGAGAGTTATATTTTAATCTCTGAATTTTTATTCAAATACGAATTTCAATAAAATCTTTAATCTAATAAAATTAAATAATTTAAATTTTTCTACTCGCTTGTAATTTGCTCGAACTTATTCTACTTGTATGACCTTTCATTATTGAGTGATTTTCAATTTCTGTTGGTTAAATATTGTGAGATCCCCAAACCTGTTCCAGTTTCTGACTTATTGAAAACCGGACTGCACCCTAATTTGAATTGATAATTTTTCAATTACATTCGATCTAATTTATTTAAAATTTTAAAAGTAATTGATTTTGCGGGCTTAATTAATTTCTCAGTCATCACAAAATTATTCGCTGATATTCAAGCATTAGTTTGTGAATAATCTGCTTTATTAAATTGCTTATCTCTAAACTGCATCGTCATTCATCCGTCCCGCATCACAATCCCCTATAACAATAGGGTGCATTATCAAAAAGGATCTATCCGAGATATTATTATGATCTTATGTGCTAAGAAGTAGTGCCATAGGTTGTGTTGAGAAAAGTAGTGCTAAGTAAAGTTTTTCAACAAGAACAATTGATTTTGGCCCTAGTCACAAAGACCTAACTTCATAGCACAAGTTTATCCAAAAAAAACCTATGTAGCAAAAGTATTTTCCTTTTTTGTTCTATGGTTTTCGCCAGTTATAGTGTTTGCCAAGTAAAATTTTGATTCAATTACTTTTTTCACTCTCTCTACCACATATTATTCAACTATTTTCATGTGACAAGATCACCCACATTTATTGAGAAATTTTTATGAACTGACTTAATATTGAAAATGTTTTAATTAGCTCCAATCAAACTCAACTCAAAATCAAAAATTTAAATTTAAGTTGGACTAAACTTGTTTGAAATAGACTCAAAGCCACCCCTAAAATGGTCCATAGGAATAGAGATCTTCACCGAGAATGAGTGTAATTTACCACATGAGAATTGGTGCTAGAATTACGAAAAGGTGCTGACTTGACGTCTTGATATAGAGTGCGAGGGAGGCAAGGGTGGTGGGTAGATTTTTTAAACGGGCAAATTTTTCTCCATTTTGTTAGGTTACTAATTTTTAAAAAACAAAACAAAAAAAAGTAAAAGATAGAAGTAATTGTATAGCTATACGATATCATATATTTTAATACTTATAAGGCATATTGTGAAAATGTATACAAAAACACATACTAATATTTATAAACACATCTATACTATAAATAAATACTAAATATATTTGTATATTTATATGCAAGTGAAAGTACTCACATATATAAATACATTTGTTGTCCTGAATATTCCAACACATCATATATTTATGTGCATATATTTACATAGATATATTCACATAATTTAAGGCTTATATGACTGGGAAAGTATATACATACATAAATGCTTAAATACACATTAATATACATAAATTTAAATATAAATATACATGTAAATATTTATATATATATATATATATGTAAATACAAACATATAAACATAAATACATATATAAAACACATGCATACATAAATCTTCGTAAGTGTATAATAACCATTATTATAATAATTTTATAATTTTCTAAAATATTATCTACTCACCTCATTAAACTAAAAAGACATTTAATTCAATATTATATTAATATTATGTTATATTATCTAAAAAATAATTATTTAATTTGATGATATTTTTAGATAACTTTTTAAAAATTTATAGAATTGTCAATCATAAGATAAAATCTAAATAACATGACATATAAATAATATGATATAATATTAAAATAACATCAAACTAAATGCTCTCTAAATAATTATTTTTCTACATAATATAACATGTTATCAAGATAATATTAAACTAAACACTTCGATTATTTTCTTTTGCTAAATTCATGCCAAGAAAAGTTCTGGGATAATATAATATACGGAGATTCGAATGAGCACTATTTCACATAAGTAAACTTGCAAACAAAATAATTCTAATGTATTAACCATGCTTACAAAGCATGAGCAATGCTTAGTTTGATTAAATAAAAAGACAAAGAAATAACCTACAATCATAGAGGCTTTGCAACATATATCTTACGTTTAGTGACATGGCACAAGAAACATGAAAATTCAATCTTAAAGCTATGCTTAAAAGGTTTAAATTATGTAAGAGCTTGGTAAATGATAAAAAAGACGGTGTGTAGTCCGATACTAGCCGTTGATGTAACTGTTGTAACTGATCCTAGAACGGAGGCTGTAATGATCACAAAGTGTGTCACCATGATTCACTGCTTTAACCTCCAATGCCCTTCGACTGCAATCCATTTCTTGCACAGCTCCAAAAACAATCTCATTGGTCGTCTCACTGCTCTCTTTGTAGTAAGTTTGTGGGCCCAAAGAATACTGTCTATGTGGATGGACTTGCTGCTGCTGTTGCGGTTGCAGCTTGCCATCCCAGCCGTTGAAGTAAGCCTGGCCCTGTCGGAGATGCTGGAGCTTTGCCGGATCCTTAGACATGAAGGCATAGGTCTTGCGAGGAGTGGGCGTCCTTGCATCTACTGGTGGGGGTTCATCTTCATCATGAATGTTGAAACTCTCTTGCACCGGCCACGGATTCTGTCGGTGCTGCCGTTTGGAAATCTCACGCCGGGTTTTCCTTCGGAATAATGCCCCTAAAACTTCATACAAGGATGATTTCGCACCCAAAAGAAGCTTTAAGGTAGAGGTGAAGAAGCCTTCTTCCTCATCATGTTTCTCTGGATCATTTTCAGCTGGGATCAAGGGAGGTCTGACGGATGCTTTTACGGGCTTTTGGTATGGAGGAGGGATGCTTGCTTTTGTAGGAGGGGATTCCTGAAGTATGCAAGGATAATACCATTTGGATAGTGCATGACTTACAGTAGTCAAATATAAATCTGGCAATAAAATGGTGATGTATTAATATAATCATGATAATCTGAAGGTGTGATTTTCCTAGTACCACCCACACAACCAAAGGCAAAAGCAAATACCAAACTGGAAATTGACTCAGGTTAAAAGTAAAGTGATGCAATGATGGAACTAAAAACAATGATGAGCATCATTATAACATGAATTGCGCATAATCGCAATACAGAAAACAACCTATTTGCTTTTGTAAGAGCAAACTGCCAAAATCAGCCATCTATACCTTGGTGTGACGGCAGTCTAATGCATTACATAAGTCCTTATGTTCTTCTCTTGCAGTGAATAGTTAGGACCATATAGAAGAAAAATTTTAATAATCATTTTTTTAACATGTTTGTAAATGATAACTATACATAGATATATTTCGAAACAACATACTTGATCCACGCCAGTATAAATTGTACTCCACAAGTAAGACACATGCATGCTTGTTACAAAGTTGCAGCACCGAAGTAACATAATCATACTTAAGAGTTATGATTTTTACAGTATATGAAAAATGATTATCGTTTAAACAGAAAAATACTATAGTTTTAAACCTCCCCCATATGCTTTTCTTAATGAAAGAGTAGGCTGACTGTGGAGGCAGTCTTTTCACTTACATTCAACTTAAGTGCTGCATAGTTTTCACAGAATCATGAAAGAACCTCTCCCAAGATCCCATAAGGATAAGAGCCACATGCACAAACTAAGCCAATATGGTGGTTGTATGTAATAAATTGAGTAAAGAGGTCAAGGGACACAATGGCAGTATAAAACAGAAAATACATTTTAGCACGCAACTCTACAACATTTAATCTCATGGTAAAACCTATCCGCAAGGTTCCAATGAACCTTCCATATCCCTGTACTAATTCAAGTCTTACTATGGAAGCTTTCATTGCGAAAGAAAATCCTACAAGGAAAATAGAAATTGCGTAGAATAAAGTTAAATAGGAATTCACCTCTTGTAAGGAGACCATTACTCCCACGCGGCGTTGCAGCAACGCAAGCATGTAACCAAAGAACCCTGCTGCAAAAAGCACTGCAACTCCTAAAACAGAAAATGGTCTATAGAAGATCAGTCATATTATAACAAATAGCATAGCAAATATAATGCATTTGGTGCATAAAAGTGGAGAAATAAGGTACCAAGTGGGAATGTAGTTTCATAATGGTAAGCACAGTCTTCAAAATGTAGTTGGATTTCTCGGATTGCTTGATTCCCACGATCCACAACCAAAAGGGAGCAGCTACTGGCAATGTAAACAACTTCAAAGTCGTTCGAGAACTTCGCATCTTCACTTGGACCATCCATATGCCCGCCTTTGTTCCACTTACCACCAGCAATAGTAGTGACACCTATACAAAAATAGAATTAATAAGCCAAAAAGCAATATCCCCTTTTTTTTCTCTGCTAGGCATTTATAAATGACGCATCCATAAAAGGCAGTTTGGGTCACACTCGCAAATGTATTATCCAATAGGATTGCAGGATAACAATAATCACAAAAATAAGAAAAAGAAGAATAAAAGAGGATTGGGTTCATGGAACAAATCTAGTTTGACAAAGAAGAATGAATGAAGTAAATATAGCCTTAAATTCCTCTAATTATAACTATGATTCTGCATTTGTTAGATGCTAGCATCTTAAAGATCAACCATTAAATAATTGAGGTGATAAGCAACATATTAAATAAAAATAAAAATAAAAAAATCCGTGGCTCTGATGAGTATTACTGAAAACAAGTTTCCAGATAATCTAGTATAAGAGGGAAGCAATATCAAGAATATGTACACTTTTGAATTATTAACTTGAAACAATAATTACCTACAATTTCGAATTATTAACTTAAAACAATAATTACATTCTTTAGAATAGATACTATCACAGTTTAACAACAGATTTTAACACTTAGTTTCCATAAGAAGTCCCAGGCTATAATCCACCATGTAACAATGCTATCCTACATTCTTTCCAGGCTATAATCCACTTAATTTTTGTCTTAAGTGTTACCAAATGTGCATAGATGAGACTATAGAAGCAAAACTTTGGAAAAAACACTAGGGAATCGACCTAACAAGCTAATATCATAGAAAAAAAAAAAGAAGAAAATTAAACAAAGAGAATTACATGGAAACCCTTATAAGAAAAACCACAGAAAGCACACGGGAGAAGCTTTACTAAACAAGAAGAAAATAAGGAGAATTACAAAAGAGTCTATAATGAGAGGAAGAAGAAGAGCTTTCCCACACAAATGCACTACACATAGATAACGCTCATACTTACATACAATATGCTCAAAGAGACACACTTCCAAACCGTAAATTATTTTTTATATAGAGGAAATACGAGGGTGACAAGGAATAACAAATCAATCCTTAATCTTCAAAAAACACCCCTACATTTGGCGGTGGTTACGTCTTTTAGCACGAACCCAATCAATCATTTTCTAAAGTCAAAATGAAGATGAAGACGAGGAGACAAAGAACACTGACGTAAGACTTTGAGAAACTTCCTTTAGACTTTCTGTTATCCAGAATATAAATAAAAAATATAACTTTTTCGTCTTCACCTTTTCAACTGCAAATTTTATCATTTAGAAATGACTTCTTTAAGTTGGCTATGCACAATAGTCTCAAATCCGTTTGCTTCTTTTGAGCAAATCACATATCGAAATTGTGACGACCCTAGCCGTCACACTAAAAATTATCTAAGGGGAGAAGGAAGATTAATTCAACAGCGGAAGAAAACTAAATAGATTAAATGTTACTATAATAGTTCACAATACTAAATCTTAGAACAGAATTAAACATCCAACTAAAGCAAATGAAGCAGATAAGTCACTCTCTAAGGAAATAAAGTAATAAACTAATTTTTCTTTGACTGACATTCTCCCCATTCCCGTGATCAAGTGCTCTAGTACCTACCACGTTAGTGACAGAGTCTGTTAGAACAGACTCGTAGGTTGTACACTAACAAAACCTTTAAATAAAAATATTAAACAACAATAATAATAATAATAATAATAATAATAATAATAATATGTTGACATGTTATAATAAGAATAACAAATAATTAAACATGTATAACATAGATTTTAATTAATCAAGCATGTATAATAAAAAGATGACATAACACAGTATGAACAATAAATATTAAACAAACATAATATAATTTGCATAGCAAGTACAACATCAGCATATAAACAGAAACGATATAAAAAATAAATAAATAAAGAGCAAATTTCTTTTTATTACTTTCACTTTTATCTTTTGGTCTCGTGATTTCTTGTACTATGCCTCAGCTGCCTTTTACATCTTTGGGGAATAGCCCTCCGTAGGCATATCCAATGGACGCCGTCACGCCAAATATCATGTGAGGACCTCTAGTGGACACGTATCCACAGCAGACACGTATCTACTTTGGGGATCGTCACCTCCCATGACAGTCGGAAACTACCAATGGACGCCGTCGTGCCAAAAATCATATCATATGCTCGAGCTAAGGCAGGTGCGTAATCCCACAAAAATCACATTTAAATTTAATCCATTGTCGCATTAAAATTCTTATATTTTAATTTATTAAATTGGCAAGTCCATACACTTGCTCAAATATCAATTAGTCTCGTCAAGTATGATGACCAATTTGTGCACTTATTTACCCACACAAGCCCGTACACTTGCCCTTCTAGTGGGTGTCACATTCAAGGAAATAAATATATGTTTGCAATTAAATAGTTATAGCTTGACTTAAATTTTAACTAGGATTTGAAACATCCATATAAATCACAACCATATTATTAATCTTCTAATTAAAAAAAATTATAAATTTTATTTTATTTAAATCAACTAGCTGAAGGATTAGGCAAATCAGTTATAGGAGCAAAGCATGATATATTGATCACTTGAATAAAATTAAATAACAAAGCTATGGATCAATGGCGGTTATGCAAGCTAGATCAAAATCAATATAGTGAATGAATTAATTAACATAATAATCAAAATTTTGATGCAATCATTCCAGCAGTACGCATAGACAAATAAATACTATAAGAATTTTTATTAAATCTCATGAAAATGAATTAGATTTGCCAAAATACTAATTTAACATTCTAAATTTAATTTATATGGGCAATGTTTTTAGGTTTTCTTGAGATCCGAAAAGAAATATCGCTCCAAAATCACTAGATCCGATCCAAGGCGTAAGAAAACGTGTAGATCGAGAAGATGAAGAAGAATCGTCGATTTTGAGGGAGATCCGGCTTCTCTCTCTCTCCAATGAGTGACTTTTTCTCTCCTCTCTCTAGGCCGGCGACGGTTGCAGAAGGGGAAGAGCTGAATCGGTGTTTTAGGGCGAAAAACTCTATTTTTTCTCTAAATAATAATCTGGGGGTATTTCTGTAATTTTCTTAGCCTTAATTTAAGGAGGTAGTTATGGATATTTAATGGGTACTTAAATTCATTAGATTTAAATTTTAAATAATCCAATTTAATTAAATTAAATATTAATTTCAGCCATTTTAAATTTTGAATCACATAACAAATATTTAATATTTCATATATTTAATTTTAAATAATTAATTTCTCATGAATAAAATTAATTCCTCATAATAAATTTAATTAATCAAAAATCTAAATTTAAATTTTACAGGGATGTTACAGAAATAGTTTACTGCACTTTTCTTCACTAATCTTATTGTTAAGGAAATTGAACAAATTCAAAAAATAACGCCATGGTATTGTCAAAAAATTCAAGACACATTTTACAAAAATTCCTCCTTGTTGATGAATTCTTCACATATCCTTTCTTTGCTCTCATGTCCCTAAAGACACAAACACTAATCTTCGGAAGATTGAGATCAAGTTTAAATATGATAGTGAGGATGCAAAGAGGTGATCAGTTGAGGTAGGACAAACAACACACATAATAGGGCATAGGCAGCGAACGCCTATGGACTATGAGACTGATGTCAAAGCAAACATTCAAGCAGATTCTTCATAGGATAGAAGTAACAACATCAAAGGCTTGTGACAAAAGGTTTATGAAGGTTGAAGCAATGGGTAGCTTGAAGCTTAAGATAAAATCTATAGAATTGTAGCATATTACCATAGTAGTGGTGATGAAGGATCTGACTTCCTCCTGCCTCACAGGAGTGGTCACAATGATGAAAGAAGCAAATGAAGCTAGTGATTCTTAGTGAGCCAATCCAGTTACTACACTGCTTTATGTAGATTTATGTATCTAATTCTCCATAAATGAAAGGCGCCTTCATATGAGCTCTTTGATTTCTAGGTCAAGACAAATAATTAGGCAGAGCATACTTCAGATTAATGTCATGCACTATGAGTGAGAATATCGCCACAAAATTTCTCTTGTTTCTATTCAAAGCCCTTCACACCCAATCTCACTTTGTACCTAGGCTGCGAAGTCTCAGTCTTCAACCTAAAGACCTATTTATTCTTTAAAGCTCTCCTTCCCTTTGGCAACTTGACTGGCTCATACGTGTTGTTATGCAAGTGACTCAATCTCATCTTGCATAGCTCTTCCAATAGTCAACTTAACTTTCAGAGCTTCTACGATGAACTCAAGTTTACCTACATTAGTTAACAAACACCACATATTTAGTGTACACCGTGGTGAAGGGAATTGTGCACTTGAAGACCATTTGGGTTCTTTGATTTTTGGACCTGACGAAGATGTCTCGAAAACATCTTCAGCTTGTTCTTCTTTGGCTTTAGCTCTAGGGTATTCTTTGACATGAGAATTTTGAGCTTCCATTCCCTTTGACTTCATTGCCAGCTTCAGCCAATTTTTTTTATTCAAAGAAGACTAGCAAGGATGAAGTCTTGTCTCTCTTCTTCACTTATTAGAAATTTTTGTTCAAAAAAGACGTTTCAGATTCTAACTATTTTTTGTCCCTCAAGTCTCACAGCTTGTATCAAAATCATATCCAACAATATACATTCCCGCACCTTGGCGTCGACACTGGCTCTTTCATCTTTGGGAATGTAAACAAATGGTAAGCACACATCTAAGTGTCGCAACCCTAAGTGTTTTGAAAAAACATGCCTTTCTCAAACTTTTCTAAAAGCTCCCATCCAATTGAACACTGTGTCAATGGCTAATGAGGTAAAGAACCATCATCGTCGCTTATACCCAGAAAGTCATCGACAATTTAATATGACAGTAGATTTCTGATTTTACAATAGTAGCCTTGTTCATCTGCTTAACAATGCCATTTAGCAGAGATCTCTTTGACACTATCTTCTCATGTTGAATATAATGGTCTCAACAGTACTCAAATAAATTGAGATACTCTTCTTGGTTCAATAAGAATTCATTTTAGAGACCTCCTCATCTCTCTCTCTCTCTCTCTGGTGATACATGAAGCTCCTTGAACTTGTCGAAAACTTGGTTTTTGGACTTCAGGGGGCACCCAAGTCTTCTTGGAATAATCATCAATCAAGGGGACAAAGTAAGATGCTCCTTTAAGCAATCAATGTCTCCACAAACATCTGTAAACTTTTCCAAAGGCCTCTCTAACAACATTTTTACGAATGGTGCTCTTGTTTGTTTCCCTGCAAGACAACCAATGCACTTGTTAAAGTTACCTTAAAAGTTTGGCACAAGACTCTTCTTTTCGAGATATCCATACCTCTTTTACTTACGTGGCCTAGCTTCTAGTGCCATAGCTTCTGACTTTGTACCTTTTCTTTTTTGCTTATATCTAAAAGAAAAGAATTGAGGCAAGGAGAATGGATGCAACAATGAAAGTGCAATACACATGTATCTTAGTTCCTCTTCAGCTCTTTTTGTTAGTTCTCAGTGGAAGACAAAGAAAGTTTGAAAATTAGACTGTCATGATCATTAATAGAATGGAGTTCCTTGATGACTCAATAACTACGTCAATCTTGATTCCTTGATGAAGCAAAAAAGTTCAACTTTATAGAACTTGTAAGAAGATTATCTAATGGAGAATTCAAACAGAATTATGCCACAATATGGTGATGTCTTAAGCTTCACTCCCTCCCACCCCAACAAAAAAAAATCACTTATCAAGTAAATAAATAAATATAGTTGGAGAGGATGCATGAATCACAAGTACAACCATTAGTACTTGTTGATATATGCTCTTCAAACAAATGATTTATCTCAAAACAAAACTCCATATATTACTCCATGATGTTTTTTTACATAGTTAAATTGAATCTAGGAGTATCAAAGCAACTATTACACGAATCATTGGACGTAGAGCTCATAATTATTAAAACTTCTAGGCACAAAGGTATTCATGTAAATAATCAACTAATAAGTTATTACAAATATAGGGTAGACATCAATCATTTATCAACTATTTTACCAAAAATGGCACATATACCTGTGTCACTAATTTTTCTGATTGCCATATTCATGGTGTCGGCAATGTAAATATTTCCCCTATCATCTACTGTGAATCCCTTAGGATGATTCATCCTTGATTCTCTTGGCTTACCATCAACATGACCAGTATAACCCTCTACTGATCCAGCAACAAGTTTGGGTCTACTATCTGCAAATTAAATAATATATGTGATGAGATATTAGCAGGTACAATACGTAAAAGAAAAATGAAAATCCATATGTCGAATTACCAGCTAAGTCCCAAGTAAATTTAAGTATAATAATTAATACAGAAAGACAGGTAAACATTGTACCAACATAATAACCTACAAGGCTGGCGAAATGATTCAAACAGTGCCATAGGGCCTGTTTGGTTTGTGACTATTTTTGTGGTTAAAATAGCTATGCCTGTGGGGAGGGGGTGGGGTTCAATTGAGTCCGATTACAAAATATGATAAAAATTAATCATACAAACTGATACATGAAAAACAATGATAATGCAAGAAAAATAAAGAAACGCAAGCATTTTTAGGTGGTTCAGTATTGATGCCTACTCCACCCTGAGGGTTCCTCAACCAAGCAAGCATTGACACTTTTGTACAACCCAACGTGTCATATCGTGTTGTGTTCCCGTATCGCTTTTGTGTTTCCTTTACACATGTAAAATATTAAGTAAAAATAATAGTAAAATTAGATAATCACATAAATATATACTATTTTATTTAACGTGCTTTGTTATATTCGTGTCCTGTAATTTGAAATATTGTTATATCGGTATGTTGTTTCGTGTCATATTCTTGTATCCTTGTATCGTGTTAGTACTTCCTAGTCCTCAACCCTAACCTAACTAACAATTACTTTGCAAACACATGCCAAGAAACCTGTACTCCTTTGTAGAAGCTGGCAGAGAAACCGTAACACAAACCTCCTTCACAAAGACAAGTGGAGACACGCTACATTTGATCTCTTTTTCAAAGGTCTAGATCTAGATCAACACAAATCCTAGAGAGACAGAATTCATACCCCCAAAGCCTCTCAAGATCTTAGTAAAAAAAATGGAAATACAAAAAAAACATATGTTTACAAATGAATTACAATGATAAAGAGTCTGATGAGAAAAAGTAGAGATCCCTTGGCTCGTAATAAATCCTCTCTCGTAGATGTCACTTGCACATTCAATTGAATGTGCAAGATTGTACATGATTGTAGCTAAAATGTAATATTAAAAACAACCAAAAAAAGGTACATGTGTTTTTAAATTTTAGCCTTACGTTTAACATTAATAAAAAAAATATAATATTAATAAATAAATTTAATATTAATATTAAATGTATTTAATTCTATCACATATGTACATGATTGTAGCTAACCGTAAGATAGAAGGGTCATTACAATTTCTAATGGCTCGACCCCCTTTGTCGCTATAGAATTTGCTCCACGCTCTTTTCATTGTGTCGTAGCCATGTCCATTGTATGTCATACGTTTTTGTCATGCCGTTATGCGTACTTGCACAAAAAAAGTTAGTATAAGTAAGGTTGCCAACATGAGAGCTAAAAAGAGCTTCCTTAGTTGCACCCGAGCCTACAAGAGGCCTCAGTAAAGGTGGATCCCATCCACTTCATCTTCTTCCAAGTTAATCCACAATCCTTCAATGGTAAGAGCTCGACAAAGGGTGAGAGCATCGCAATGTCCTGCTTCGATGCTTCTTACTTCCCCCGTTAATTGGCTCCCTAATCTTGTTAAAGCCTAACTACACCCCTAGATTCACACACCTTGCTCAGGTCCTTGAAAGCTCCAAGTCCACCGTAGCTACCTCTTTTTCCCTTTGAGAGGTGAGTATTTACAAGCTCATCACTTCTTAGCCACTTGGGTTGATTCTCTTCCTTAAATGTAGATTTTCATTTTAAGCCTGCAACATGTCTAAGAGCCTCCTCCCTCCTCCCTCCTCCTTCCTCCTTCCTCCTTCCTTAGTTGCGTGTCCCAGACATCGGGGTGATAGGAACAGAGGGGGCATATTGCACTGTCGACTATCGTGGCTGCCTTGTAAGTATGACCATTAGGTTCCCCCTTTCCTGGACTTGACTCTGCATTTATCACTTGATCACCTTCCTCCACCACCATCGAAGCCCCTTGGAGATGTCATCAATGGCACCAAAAACTTCTTTGTGGAAGTTACAATCTTGAAGCAAATGCAAAAGGTCCTCATCCATGTTGCAACCCTGTTGGAATTTACAATCCCAATAAATTCCTCTCTTTGGAGCCATTTGAAGTTGGGGTGACATCATGAAGCATTTTTCAAATAAATGTGGCATATCGCAGTTACATCTTAATCTTGCACACGCATGCATGCTCAAATGTTTACGGCCAAAAACTTTTTGTTGTAAAGCAAAGCGATAAGTGATTTCCGAGAGTCCAAATACGCCCAAACTAATTCATCATCCACTGAGCCATCACAGCTAATCCTCTTCACCAAACCCAACCCAACCAAAGTCAGGGATGTTCTACATCCCAACTTCATCAATATCAAAAAGATCTCGGATCATAATAGGGAAAGGCAGGGAATAGTTGAAAAAGATGGGTCATCTATTCAAAGATACGCAATCAATCCAGGCACCAATGGGCACTAAGCATCTTCCCCCTGAGCCAATTTTCCAGACAATGTTGACGGTGGCAATCTCCCCCCTTGGCATAATAGCTTCCAACCCAAGAGTCTCCATGTCGTACATAAAAAAAATCATGTCTTCACCTATACTTTGCCAAGAAGTAGCGCACCCAAAGAATTTCCCTTCTCTCAAGCAACTGCAGCCAGTTTCGCAATAGGCTCAGGGAAGGCAGCCTAAAAGCCAACAGTGGGGCAATAGGGGGTTGCCACTTCAAGTGGAAAAAGGGAAGCCCTTCAAGAACTCACTTCAAGTGATTCAGTTAACTGTTCAAGTTCTTGTTCTAATGCCATCAAGTAGAAATTCACTTCTTCTCTTATTGATTCATCTCTCAATTCTAATGCCATCAAGTTTTTCTTCCACTTTCCAGCAAACTTCTTCAACTTTGGACATTGGGGGCGGATATGCTTGGGTTTTTTGCATTCAATGGCATATTGGTTTCACTTCTTTCTTTTTCTTGTTACCATTGTTGGATTCTTTGGAGCTTCGTCAATTGAAGTTCTTCTGTGCAGCCTTCTTTAGCATTTTTTTGAACCTCCTTTCAATTAGTCCAAGGTCTTCATCAATATTCTCATCACTACTCGATTCCTCCTTTGGCATATATTATTTAGAGTCTTGAGTGCAAGACTCTTCTCTTTCTTTGTTGTAAACTCAGTTCCTTCTTTCTTTTTCATCTTTAATTTGTGAGCAATGAGAGATCCCATAGGTAGATCCATCGAGTAATTATTCAAGTCTTTTGCTTTGGTGATAGTTGTGACCTTTGCATCCCATTCTTTTGGCAAGCTCTTGAGAAGTTTGCTAACCAATTCAAAGTTAATGAACTTTTTATCAAGATTTCTAAGGTCACTAATAATGCTAGCAAACTGGTTGAATATCTCATAGATTAATTCATTATCTTTCATATCAAAAAGTTCATAAGCTTGAATAAAAAAAGTTCATAGTTAGTTGTAAGAATGTTGGCCCTAGAATCTCTTTACGTCATCCGTGCCTTCATATGTGCAATCAACTTATCCCATACTTCTTTGCATGAATCAAGGTAACTTACCTTCACATAGTACAATAACCCAACTTTTCTTACTGAAGTTTCAATCATCCTATGATCTATATGTCCAAAGTTAACTCTCTCATTTGATCCTCAATTGATGTCTCATTTCTCATTTTATTCTTTCGTGTATACTCACTTATCTACCTTAACATTCTTATTTTTGCAACACTTACTTTATTTATATATTTTCTTTTTGTAAGCCAATATTTAACACTCTATATCATCACAGGTCTTACCACTTTTCTAAAGAAACCATGCCTCGACTATCAAAAAATAAATAAAGAGATGGTCGGTTGCTTCCCTTATGAACATTCTATTAAATATAAGATAGTTAATGATGATTGAAATCATATTGCTTCTTATATTTTCAATCTAGAGGGAACATTGCTGCATATTGCTCATGGAGTTCATATTGCCTATTTATTGTCTCATTCTTGCCTGGTTGGTAGTTGTGCTTCTTTAAGAAGTCATCCATAGATATTTATGTATGGGAAGGGTTATGATATGTTGATCTATGGAAGTCATTTATATGAAGAACTATTTCCTTGGTGCTTTATATGCTTCTATGAACTACGTCATGTTCACTTGCATGTTCTCATATTCAAACTACTATGCCATGACTATCATATAATGAGTGATTGAATATTGCCCATGTCTTATCATAGACTACACTCAAAAACATTCACATATGATGTGAGAGTTCAAGATTTTTATTTATATATGCTTAAATCAGTACGTTATATGCTAGAGTCATGCATAGGTTGAGGGATAGTATTATTATAAGTTTCTATTTTATCTCCTCTCATTATTGCAGTTTGTCATCATCCAAAAGCAGAAATTGTTAGATAAGAGCAACTAGTGACTTACTTGAGTTTGATTCAAATCATCAACCTTGAAGACCAACATTTTAGTTATCTGCTTGAATGAGAACAAAATTATGTAACCATGGTTGGTTGGAATCAAGAGAAGCTTAAAAACATATGCACCTTGAACAAAGATATGGTGGGACGACACGTGATTGAAGAAGGCATAGAGTGATCATCGAGTAATGTCCTACGGGAAGGAAATAACTAGTGCAATGAGCGTCTCCACACGGACATCTAGGCATGATAATGAGTGGTGAGAGGGGCATGAGAATGAAAAGTCCTTCATCGAAGAGGGAGGGGAGATGTTAAGCAACATAAGTAAATAATATAATCTCAAATTATATAGGCATCTTTTGGGGCAAATCGTGAGACTAATGATGAGAAACTCTGTAGTTAAGTATGTCCGAGCTAGAGTAATCTTGGGATTCGTGACTTTCTTGGGAAGTACTTAAATCATGCGGTTCCATATAGTCAAAGCGAGCAATACTTCTACATATGAAATTATTAAGAATGAGCACAAGGACAAAATACAAAGCTTAGCATAGAAATTCAATTTAGATCTCAATAAGCACTAATGTAAGAGTGGTACCTTTGAGAATGGTTGCCAACTGTGATGCTTTCCCTCTTACATAAATATTTTATATACATATATATATAAAGATATGTGGTAATAAGATAAATGGACTTGAAAATTATTTTAAGCATAATAAATATAGTAAATGCACTTTTTACTATATGGTAAAAATATCTTATTAACGTTCATTAAGATAAGGTTTGAAATAAAGAAAATTAAGTTTAGTTGAGACTTTGTTGAACGAAATAAGTAGGTCCATTCAAACAATAAATTCAAGCTAGAATCAGACACCAAAAACAAAGCATCTAGGAGAAATATTTAGTATGACAATATTGAGTAGTATGGATGATCCAATCTTAAGATTGTACATTCCAATCATAAAGTGTAAAATTTAAGATGACAGTCCATTCAGGCGTAACCTCAATGGATGATCCAACCATAATCAGTTTTTTTGATCAAATTACACACTAGCAAAACTTACTATAGTTTCCTATCCCAATTCAATGATCTAACAGTTCAATCTATATGCAAAATGAAAACAATTATAGGCTCCATTTCAATTATGTTCAATTCAATTTTTTTTCTAAAATGATTAAAATTTAAAATTTGAATTTGAAATGTGTGAAAACTATTTAAGAAACCTAAAATGAAATCAACATTTTTTAGCAATTTACACTTCAAAAATTCTTCTGAACTCACACTCTGAAAGTTCCTACAATACAATTCTCAAAGTGCTTCATCAACTTATCTTTTAGACTTTTACAAGTGCAGAAGAAGGAAAAGCACCATCCTTTATAGTATCTATCGTAAATTCCTCATCTTATTTCTATGATCTACCTTGCTCATTGTATTCTTCATTTTCTTTTGATCTTCAGACATTTGAGACATCAATTTTGTGAGGGTATGGTTTCAACTGTGATGACAAGAATTGAGAGGTTTCACCAAATACAAGGGAAACCTAAGATACTATTTCAACCCAAATAAGAAGAAACTAGGTTGTAATCTTAGCTGATATGAGGAGAGACAAAAGTGTTTAGGTATGATCTCACCCTATAAGAGGACAAATCACTTTGAAAAGACTTCACCAGTAAGGTAAGGAGAGTTGAGTATATAAGTCTAAGGTTTGAAGAGCCGTACTGGTAGATATAGGTTCAAATTTGGAATAAACCACCTAAATATGGTGGTGTGGTTTATTTCC
This sequence comes from Apostasia ramifera, assembly GCA_019297695.1. NCBI lineage: Eukaryota > Viridiplantae > Streptophyta > Magnoliopsida > Asparagales > Orchidaceae > Apostasia > Apostasia ramifera. The sequence goes on along the minus strand of JAEMOT010003872.1, from coordinate 57,160 downwards.
TTGCATTAATTTGCTAGCAAGAGATTTTACCTGATACCTTTGATGCTCACATTGTCGCTACTCTTGTGCTCGCTTTTACTCTTAATCTCAACAATATTGTTTTAAACCTGATACATTACAATGATTTGAATCCATATATTATATTTATCCAATAAATATTTTTAAAAGCATCTAATTCACACCCCACTTGGGTGTGTCATACCTACTTTCAGATGACCTCTTGATGGGGATAGAAAAGCAAGTCTAAAAAGAAAACATATTGATAAAGAATGTCACCACCACAAGGCGAAGCACAAACTTATCTTCTCATGTAGGAAAGGACAGATACCATCAGCCACAAAAGGTTTAGCTTTGAGCAAAGGAAATTTGAGTTCCCTGTCCTTAACAATGATGCTCAAAAAAGCCTCAATGAAACTTGAGGGGATGACCACAATATATGGATGAGAAAGAGTTTGCTTATAGAGATTCAAAGGGGCTTAAACAAAGGAGCGTGCAATTAGAAGATCAGTTCAAGACTGTGGACAATAGAGAAGGCTTGAGGAATACCCTTGAAACCTTGGATGAACCCTAGGGATCAAGCAGACATCTCAGGATCTAAAGACTTAACCTCAATAAGTTGATCAACCAAAGAAGATATGATCAACACAATAGCAGGTCGAAGGATGCTCAGATGGTTATAAAGATCTAAGCGTGATAGTTTTGCTAGGAATTAGTGGAGCTAGTTGTGTCAAATATGAAGGGAATAGTCACCATTATAAATAAAATGGTAATGAGCGTGAAATCATCGTGACAACCACTCTTGCAACTACAGCTACATGTAGGCACATAGGATAGAGCCTCAAGATTTGTAAAACCTAAATTACCCTAGGGATATTCAACAAGGATGATATATGATATCTGTTAGTTCCACCATTGTGATTATGATATAATCATGTGTTTTGATGTTTATCAGTATGTTTAAACTAATGATATTTTGAGTTTAATATATGTAGACTTGGAGTTTTATTGCTAACTTGATACTCCAACTATAATTAAATTAAAAGAAGCTTGGGAAGTAAAATCAAACATGAAGTGAAGTATTAAGGTAATCAAGGTTGATGAATAAGTCTTGAAGATCAAGAGAAGCTCAATTGAAGATCTTTATACTATTTATTACTTTATTTAAATGAAATTATTGATCGATCAAAGGCAGATTATTATTTGGCTGACTGATCTTTTAATCAATTAACTGATCGATCAAAGCTATCTAAAATGCGACCATTAAGTTTCCAACAGCTAATTGTTTGATTGATCAAAGGCAATTTTGGGATAATTTTTATTAGTCATTGAAGACATTTTCTATATAAATGGTGGGGATGTTTTAAGGCTTGTTATTGATGATTATTATACATATTTCACTCCCATGTGATGATAAAGAGCTAAGTGATGGAAAAGTGATTAAGACAATTAATTAAAGATTAAAAGGTGATTAAAACTTTTAAGTGCTTATAGTTGATCTACTCTTTTCAAGATTTTTAATGGTTCAATCTTAGGAAAAAGAAAAATTAGTTATCTTGTGCTTATTGTATATTTTGGTATCAATTTTAAGCTTTCTTGTTTCCCTCACTTGATTAGTGAGAAGGACCTTTAGTTGGGATCTAGAGGAAGTGATTTGGTTCTTTTATACTAAATGCGAAGAGGGCCTTTAGTGTGTAGCTAGAGAAGATTTGGATTCGGGAATCTTCATCTTAGGACAAAGAAGGGATTGGACTGTACGAGCTTCTCCGTCTCCGACCAAAGAAGTGGTTTAGTGGATAATTGGTTTGTCATTTGATCGAGAACGTAGATGGTATCAAATCTCATTAAATCTTTGTGTTATTTATGTATGTGATCTTATTTACTCTCCCGCACTGCTGCACATCTTATTATTACTTCTACTTATATTTATTGTTTATATTATTGATAACTTGTGCCTTTAAGTTAGATTAATTGTGTTAAAGTTATAGTAAAGTAAATTTAATTAGGGTTTATTCACCCCCCTCTAGACCTATTCCTAGGATCTAGATCCTACAATTAATATCAGAGCCAATGTCTTCTAAATTAAGTTTCAACCACTTAGAAGTTAGGATGATGACTAGATACCAAGAAGGCCAATCTACCCATAGACCACCTCTATTTGATAGTTTAGATTTTCCTTATCAGAAGATGAGAAGAACCAACTTTATCCAAATTGATTTTTTGATGGTGATGGCCTTTAAAAGAGGTTTTCAATTTCCTAAGAATAAGAATGAAAAATTTTTATATAGGAAGGTTGGTAGAAAGTAAATAAGAAGAAATTTATAGTCAATGCAAGGGGAATTACTAGTTTATTGTGTAGTTTTATAATGGAAGAAGTGAATAAGCTAGGGTCACAAAATTCGGCCAAAGAGACGTGGGATAGTGTTAAGATCAAAATATTGCGTTTGTATGAACAGTTAAATATATTTATAAATGCAAATTAATAGCAATATTATGTCATTTGAGCATAATTTTTATATTTCTAGTATATAAATTGAATTATCAATATATTATTAAAATCTAAATGATATTTTATTGCATAATTTTCTCGATGATATTAATTTAGAATCAAGTTACTACTCAGATATATTTTTCATGAATATTTGTAGGTGACGTCGCGGCGTAAATGTTAATGGGCAAGATCAAAGTATAAAATACCAATCTTAAAGCGCCAAAGTCAAATTAGATATTGATGGTTAATCATGGAAAATATCAACCAGCTCTTTAATTAGCCAAAGGGAATTGGAGTCAAATTAATGAAGTTGTTGTATGGAAAATTGCTTAAAAACATTATTATGAGAGAAGAAAAAAATTATATTATATAAGGTTATATTGTAAGCCATGAAGAGGCTGGCGGGAGGTGTTCTCGGGCAAGGCAGAGGTTGGAAGCTAGCAAAGCAAAGGCTGAAGGCTTGCTGTTGGGTGTCCACGACAGAGAAGCAAGCAAGGCAGAGAGCTTGGAAGTTTTTCGCCGGGCATCAATGGCAGCTAGACCTTAAGCTTGATCTGTTTCTTTCCTTTTTCCCACTGCTTTTAGTTCGTTTATTTTGCTAAGTTGTAGTTTTAATTTTATATTGTTCTAGCGAACTCTAGCTTTAGTTTTCATCTCATTTCAGCAAAAGTACTTTCATTTTGTAGCTCATCTTTGAGCCGTGATTCAGTTTTTATTCAACGTTTTATGTTCTAGTTCAAATCTCTACTCAATCGCATTTAAATATTTAATATTTTCGTTTGCATCTTATCTCAATCAAATCATTTTGAAAAGACTATGTTCGGTTTATTTCAATCCATCCTTGTGGATTTGACCCGTACTCACACTTGCTTTCTACAACATTACCATGCGCTTGCGGTTTAACTAGTTTTTATACCAACAGATAGATTAATTGAAATTCATGAAACATCATCAAAAATAAGAAGAGCTAAAAAGGAGTTATTGATAAATCAAATTAAATAATTTTAAGATGAGTGATGGAGAAAATGTAGCTCAAATGCATACTAGATTCAAAGAGATATATCATGGGATGATATGTTTGGAAGAGAAGATGAAAAATAAGAAAGTGATCACCAAGACTTTAGAAGCCTTCCCTAAGACATCCTTATGGATTGAAAAGATTGATGCCATTAGAATATCACACAATTTAGACACCTATAACTTAGATGAGTTATTGGGGAATTTAGAGTTGCATGAGAGCAATTTGAAGTTGAAGAGAAAACTAGGAAAAATATAGCTCTAATTTTTTAAGGTGAAACATCTAGAGGAAATGAAAGTGATGATAATGAGAGTGACATGGAGGGAAGCATAGTATCCCTCATGATTAGAAGGATGATGAATGGTGGGAAAAGAATTAACAGTGAGAGCTTTAAAAGAGCCACCCAACCGTCTAGGAGAAGGGTGAATTATAAAAATTCCATTACTTGCTTTGAATGTAATAATATAGAGCACATTCATAATGAATGTCCTAAGCTACCAAGAAGCAAGAAGAAAAGAAAAAAGAAAAGAAAAAAGAAAAGAAAAGAAATAGGAAAAAGAGTTTGAAGGCTACCTGAGATGACTCCTCCTCATCCTTTTCCGATGATATTCAAATGACACATGTCACCACCATCCATTGATGACAAATCTCCTTAAATAGGTTGAACCCTCGGATTTGAAATTATTTCAATTTTGCTCATGAGATTGGATCAATTACAATTAAAGATTTTTGAACTGTCAACCTAGAGGGGTAAAATGGTTATTTTGCATTGGATTGACTTGAAATTTTTTATGCATGTATAAAACATCATACTAAATTTGTGTGCCAAATTTCATGATTTTTAGAATTAATTTGCATTTATTATGATTTTGAAACTTAATTAAAAATTTCAGATTTTGGTAGTTTCAGAATCTAATCAATCAAGTGATTGATCAAACTCAGCTTGATTAATCAAAGCCTGTTGTCAAGCTATGCAGGTAAAGCTAATCAACCCTTTGATCGATCAAATAAAATGGCCCCCTATATTTGATCAACCAAACATCCTAATTGATCATATGATCGATCAAAGCAAGATTAGTTGTAGAATATTGAATTGCTATACTATCCAATGCTTTGTTTTCATCATTTTTGATTTTACATGATCTATTTTATCTTTAGTGAATTAATGTCATCTTCCATATTAATTATACATCATTTGCTTTTGGAATAAAAATAAAAGAGAATAAGTGCAACAATAGCTTTCTAATTTTCTTGAATGCCTGAATGTGTTAGTTTTTTTCATACATCAATTATTATATATTTAAGGGGGAGTGATGAGAAATTGTGAGTATGCTACTCTTTTGCTTTCTCATCATGGCTATAGATCCAATGCAATCAATTAACTTAATTTGATATCTTTATGTGTTGCATGTTAAAAATAATTTTAAATTCTTATCCTTTATGTCCTTGTTCTTGCTTATCCTTCTTAATTGTGCTCCATTTACTTTTGAAGGGGGAGAGTAAGAAGCAAAGTATTTGTTATTATTTTTGTTCATTCATTACTCTCATCTTATACACATTTATGATTACTCTGAAAATTATTTTGTGCATATAAAAGGAAGACATTAACTTCATTCATGCATATGCCCTTCACACCAATCATTATATATTCTTGATGTCTTGATTTAAAATTTATTACATATATTTTTTAAAGTTAAGAATGAGATAGCAATTTAATAAAGAACTTTTATTAAATTTTTAACATCCCTATGTGAACCTTTGACACATGCTTGCACTTCATTAAATATATTTTATTTGATGTTTGTTAAAGGAGGAGATAATAGATGCTTAAGTTAGAATTTTATATATTTATATAAAAAAGCATCATTAAGGGATACTTTTATATATTTTTTTATATCTTATTTCCATTGTAACCTCTATGTACTTTATTATTTTAATCTAACTTGAACGATATTGTCAAACAACAAAAAAGTGGAGATTGTTAATTCCTCCATTGTAATTATGATATAATCATATGATTTAAATTAATTGGTGACTAATGATATTTTGAGTTTAATGTATGTAGACATAGAGTTTTATTGCTAAGTTGATGGTTCACACTACAGTTAAAACAAAAAAAGCTTGGGGAGTAAAATCAAGCATGAAATAAAGTGTTAGAGTAATTAAGATTGATGAATAATCTTGAAACTTAAGAAAAGCTTAAATTAAGATCTTTTTATTATTTATTATATGTATTTTAATAAAACTATTGTAAGATTGTTTCTAAGGTGCTAGAAAATTTGTGGATTATGATATAAGCACTTAGGACATCATTAAATATTGATTGGACCAACCTGTGTCAGAATTAGTAGATCAGTGTTGATCGATCTCATAATCGATCAAGTAATCGATTGAGAAACTTATGATCAATTGGACTACAGTAATCTAATTAAAATAAGCTTTTCGAAAGTTATCTTGTTTGATCGATCAAAGGCCTTTAGTGCTATTTGGCTGATTGAATTTTTGATCGATCAAAGCTATTTGAAATGTAACCATTGAGTTTTTAATAGCTAGTTATTTGATCAATCAAAAGCAATTCTAGGGTAATTTTTACTAGTCGTTGGAAACATTTTTTATATAAATGGTAGTGATGTTTTGAGGCTTGTTCTTGATGATTATTAAGCACCTTTCACCCCCATTTGATGACAAAGAGCCGAGGTGATTGAAAAATGATTAAGGTAATTAACTGAAGATTAAAAGGTGATTAAAGCTCTCAAGTGCTCATAGTTAATCCACTTTCTCCAAGCTCTTCAAAGTTTAATCTTAGAAAGGAGTGAGCTTAAATCTCTTGTGCTTATTCTATGTCTTTGTAACGATTTTGGGTTTTATTGTTTTCCTAGATTAGTAAGGACGGCCTCAAGTTAAGATCTAAAGGAGGTGATTTGGTTCCTTCAAATCAAGTGTGAAGAGGACCTTTAGTGTAGAGCTAGAGGAGGTTTGAATTCAGGCATCTTTGCCTTTGGACAAAGGAGGGACTGGTTTGTACAGACTTCTCCGCCTTTAACCAAAGGAGTAGTTTAGTAGATAGTTGATTTGTCATTTGGTTGAGGATGTAGATACCATAAGGTATAGAATCTCGTTAAATCCTTATATTCTTTGTGTATGTGATCTTATTTACTCTCCTGCATATCTTATTATTACTTTCGCTTATATTTATTATTCATATTATTGTTAACTTGTGCCTTTAAGTTAATTTAATTATATTATAATTATAGTAAATTAAATTTTAATTAAGGTCTATTCAACCCCCTCTAAACTCGTTCCTAGATCCTACAATATCTTCCTCTTCCATATTTATATGCACAGTCACCTCACTTCTTACTCCTATTGTACATTGGTTTTCTCCTTAAGATAATACTGTCTTTTAGTCTAAGCTATTATTAGATGGATCATGGAGTTTGTATAGGACATGAAATAGAATAATTCATTATTGAAGGAAACTAGGATGTGAAAGAGATAGCTTTTTTAGCATGACTTCTTACTCATAGTCAACGGGGCCTTAAATGCATTGGTCGAAAGTTTGCAAGACAAATGATAGTGAAAAGACAGATTAACAATAAACAAATTCAAGCAAAGTAATAAAAAGCCAACCAAAACTAATCATCACAACAACTAATCATCACAACAGTTGGCAAGTTTGGGGAGATCTCTAGTCTGATCCATAGGGCATAGATATACGACATCTGTACTTCTATGAGTCCTTTATTTTGACTTGGTAGTTGAGTTATTTCTTATCTTCATGTTGGCATAACATGGATTGACTTGCTACATATTTTATCTATAAATATACTACATTTTGAATTATTGTGAATAATCATATATTTTTGCAGCCAATTCAAGGTGGCCAAAAACATATTTAAAGCTTATTCTCATGTTTGATCCCTTTACTGTCATTAACATAGTATATGACCCGCTAGTCCTTTATTCTGTCATTATGTCTATCTTGTTCTTCTAATTGCAGTTGTTCTACTTCCGAAGCTTTTCCATCAAGCTCTGTGAGTTTTCTCCTATTAATCTTTGCCCTTTCTTTTTAACACTTACTGTGTGCATTTTAGATTTCCATTCCCTTGCTATGTATTTTTAACTTAAAACTAGCTAACAAAGTGGCCAAAAAAATGGAAATACAAAGATGACATCAATTTTAACTTCAAACACAAAAAAATTAAAAATAAAAATAAAAACAGAAAGGATATCCATCAGCATTGGCTAGTGCGGTAATAAGACCAAGCCGAACGGCACAAAACTGCACAGTTCTTCACAGTAAATTATGACCCCCGATAAAAACCCAGAGAAAAACATGAATCAGTCACAGATTGAAGAAAAACTCAATAAAAGATGACGAAGAGAAATTTCAAACCCATTCTAGACACATTCAATTTAGTAGAAACGAGCCTGTTCAATAACGATGAACATAGATGAAAGAAACCGACTCACATCTAGACAATGGAAGTGATATCCGGTAGATATTGCTGTTCATCGAATCCAGAACCAAAAGCTCTCCGCCTGGCAGCACCTGAACAGCAAATGGCTCCATTCCCAGCTTGCTCCCGTCAAACACAGTCTCCACCGTGTACCCACTCTCAAATTTCATCGTGGGGCGAGCGGAGATCACTACAGCAAAGGCCAGAATATAAACCCTTAACGAACCTCTAAGAGCAGAGCAAGAGCTGTACCACTCATTGGAGCAGAAGTCATCGACCAGAGCCGCTTGAAGATGGCCAAGAACGCACTGGAGATAAACCCACTCAAGAACTCTGCTAGAAAGGGCAATATTAAAAGGAAAGAAAATGCGGGGCAGGGGTGGGGGGAGCGAGAATAGGGAAATGAAAACAAACTTGCTGGAGATGCAGCTGAAACAGAGGTAAACCCACTGAACACGAGAAGCAGTAGAACTGCAAATGCTTTCTTCCTTTGCTCCATTACCCACGGACCGATAGAGAGCTCAGAGACCAACAAATGGAGAATGGAAGAAATCAGCACTCTGATCGGCCGTCATCTTCTGACGCGCAAAAAGCAAAACCTATCATGGTCTCCATCCTTTGCCGCTTTTTTAAACTCGCTTTTGAAGCTGTGCAGAGAAAAGCAGGCGAAAGAGACCACATTGCTCGTGCCTCAAACCTCGCCGTGGTATAATAATAACGTTGGGGTAAAAAATGTTTTGGGTTTAAAGGGATAATTTCATTCAAGTTCCTAAGATAAAATTCAAATTTTACATAAGTATATAAAAACCAAAAAAACGCTATCCTGATTCTTTTCACACAAAAATGTTTCTGTGTAGATTCTTCTTAAAAGCTTCTGGTAATTTTGATCACTTAAATTATTATTTTTAAAAAAATTAAAAAATATATATTTAAATATTTTTAATTATTATTCTAACTTTAATTTTATTTTTTTCTCTATATTAATCTATAATAATAATTTTTAATATTTAAATATATATTTTAAATTTTTAAAATAATAATTTGATGGTCAAACTTAATAGAATTTGTCAAAATTGAATTAAGTGAAAAATAAATTTTTGGCAGGAGAAAATCAAATGATATATTGCATTTTTATGGACCTACATGAATCAAGGGTTTACCTCAAGAGCCCAGTTGGAATTACTGCAATATAATATGATGATTTCAAATTAACTCTTTAATATTTGGTTACTACATTACTTTGGTCTAATTTATTTATTTATAAAAATAAAAAAATAATATTAAATTATTTTTAATTATATTTTGCATAATTTTAAATATAAAAATTTTATTTTATTTCATATTGTATATCATTACAATACATCAATTAATTTTATTTCATATTCTACATAATATCTAATATAACTAATTAATTTTATTTCTCACTGTACACATATTTTAAGATAAACTCACAGTTTTTTTATAAAATAATTAGGCATATTTGTTTAATTAAGTTAAAATTAACTTAATTAATTTAAATTAGGTATGTGACATAATTTAAAATAAAAAATTAATTTTATTTCATATTCTACACATATTCTAAAATAATAACTTTTATCACATATCTTAAATATTCTAATATAATAATCAATTTTATTTCATATTATTCATAATTTTTTTAAAAAATATTTTCATTCATATTTAAGTTTAACTTTATTAAAACTAATTATTGTAAATAAATAGTATTATTAATCACTTTTCCAAATAAACTTTTTAGGGCTACATAAGTCTTTTAAATGGTACTCATTTGCTTTCAATAAATAAATAAATTTTAATCAATTTATTAATTTTGAAAAATTACCTAATTACCCTAATTTCTTCGCAAGCCTATGTTGATCTAGAGGAGAGATAGGGTCTCTACGAAAATTAGATGAATTCACTAGACACTTGATAAACACTACTCATCTCCGCTTAATGTAACAATATAGATTCGTCCATTTTGATAAATAAATAAATAGGGAATCTACATTAGTCTCAAAATAATTTTTCGGCTTCTTATCTCTTCAACAAGTAACACCAAACTTTAAGGATATGTGGCATGAATGGCTCACAGCCTTACTACTTAGACACTAAAAATGTTTCTTGTTTGCCTAACCCCCTCCACAATTGGCTTTTCATCAACGAGCACAGTGAACCTCACATCAATGTCAATCAAATGCATGACAACTTGATTAATCTGTCAATATGTCTCATGCGACTATTCGAAAGCACCCATTTAATTTGTCCCAAAATCTTCTGCTTAGACATTAGGACTCCCACAAGAGGGAACTCCATAAGTCTTATGCCCCCTCACTAGGGATAGATGACAATAAAAAAACTGCAAATACCACACTTATTACAATCCCTCTTCGCTCAGATGTTACCCTCTAGGAAGTCATAGCAATAACAGAAGAAATACCTTAGTTATTGTCTCATTTCTTTAGGAGTCTCCCTCTATTAGAAAAGATGTAGTTGTCAAACTACAAAATATGCCGAAATTTGAATGCTTGGGGGCGTTAGAGTTACCTTGCTTATTCTATTTGGACCACTTAAGGCTTGTTTGGTTGAGTGTTAAATTTAAGTAAAGAAAAAGAAAATAGTTATGTAACAGAGTTGATGGGAAAAAATTTTATTTTAATATTGACAAGTGTATAAGATATAAAATAAAGTTGATTTTAACATTAAAATGTGTTGGAGATTTAGGGCCTGTTTAGCTAAAGCTAAAAAATGGGCAAAATTATATTTTAATAATATTTTAAATTTATTATTAAAATATTTCTCATCAACTCTATAAAATAAATATTTTCTCTTTTCTTACTTAAATTTAATATTGAAATATGTGTTGAATATGAAATAAAATTGATTTTTAATATTATAATTTGTATTAGATGTAAAATAAAATTATTAAAATTTATAATAAATTTAAAATATTATTAAAATATGACTTTGCCTATTTTTTTAGCTTTAGCCAAACTGGCCCTAGTGTTTATTTTTTGACATCTATTGTGCAATGTGCCACGAAAATCAATACATGAAAATTTTTTATTTATAAAAATTAAATTTACCGCAAACTTTAACAACAAGAGTGAATGAAATAACTTTATCAAAAAAAAAAAAGAGTAAATGAAATAATAAAAACATAACACTAATTTACATTTGTAAATGAAATCTTTATTTTACTAGTTAGTCTTCAATAATATTCTTCATTTTATTTTTTCTGAATATTACGAGCTATTAGCCAAAAACGTCTTCTTATTGGCCGGGGAAAACCAAAACCATGATTTCCTGTCAAAAAAATAGAAGCTTTACTAGTGTGAGCAAAACTTTTTGATCATAGTTCATGACATTATGCCCGACAATCTTTTCGCAATCCCACCATCTGCTTCTAACTCAGGCTGCTAACCAGACCAGATCGGATCGGTTCCGGTCCTGTTCTACCAGTTCCAGGTCCAATCAATTCGGTTGGACCTGGAACTGGTCCGGTCCAATTCCAACCGATTCCGGATCCGATTAGCCTAGCTTGGATCCGATCTGAGTTTGGTCTGGATCCATGTATTTGGGTCGAGTTGGGTCAATCGGGTATAATTAATTTAAAAATATATATTTCGATGTATTTTATAAAACAATATCTTATATTTTAATATTTCTAAAAAAACTAACATCAGAAAAGAAAAAAATTCTAAAAAATGCTATTAATATTAATAAAAATTTTTACAATAAAATTATTATAATTTGTACAAAACTACAAATATTTCATATTATAAAAAAAAATATTTGTCATAATTATAAATAATTCTTCTCGAGTACTCTTCTTCTTTTTCTGAACTATTATCCTTGAATTAGTCCATAAAATTGTACTGTTAGTTTCGTGACTCAGTAGCAAATCAATCCTGTACACAAGTAATACAAAAGGTTGTCGCATATAAACTATTTCTGTAATCTCCTATTATTTTTCCTGTGGTGGAAAATGCTGATTCAGAAGCTACAGTTTACGCTTGGGCTGTTAGAACATCTCGTGCCAAAGCAGATAGAAAAGGGTATTATTTTGATGAGCTTTTCAACCACTTCAATAAGCTCATATCATCATCAAATTTCTCTCTGAGGTGTAAGTAAAATTGTAACTCGTTCAAATTTGTAAGGGCTTGACTTTGTGTTGTAGATTGCCAATAGTTGTTTTTTTTTATCTGAATCAAAAGATTTTTTTGCTACCGCCAACCTAAAAACGTTTAAAATGCTTGGATTTTTCTATATTCCTGCTTGTATCTCCACACGTTGCACACTTCTACTCGCAATCTGCTCATTGTAATAAAGTGAATAAATCTTGAAGAGTTATAAAAACTGATGCTTTTTCAGCATCAGTATTACTCTTCAAGAAATCAAAATATTTTGCGTAAAAAATTTTAATAGCTCTGGTCCCTTGGCGGGGATCAGGCACAGCTATTGAACATAAAAGTGATTTTTCCCAATATTTCTCCATATTAGCAATAAAAATTTCAAGAACTAGACTTGATCTTAACTCTAAAAAATTTTGAAATATTTGAAAAATATAAGGCAAAAAAATAGGTGAAGTTGGATAATAGCAATCTGAAAAACTTTCAGTAGACTCCTTAACAATTAATAATAACTCAAAAATTTTTTTCAAAAAAATCTAATCATATGAACACAGTTGAAGATCATGGTTAAGTGTATACAAATTGTAAAAAATAGTAAGTAAATCTTCGAATGGTAAAAGCGATTCGAATAAACACTGAAGTAAATTCTGTCTAGTTTCAACAGGTAATGAAAATTTTATACAACTTTTTTCTGCACTTACACAAACACATTTTCATTCTCGCTTAACGTTTGAATTTAGGTGAATCCAGTTTGCAACATGCTTAAATTTATTAATAATCAAATGTTCAGAATTAAAAGCACTAGAAATACATAAATTTATAATATGACATACACACCAAACATGAAAAAGGAAATCATAAAGCATAGATTTTAGAAATTACTGTAAAAAATTAACTGCAAAATTATTATTCGAAGCATTATCTAAAATAATAGAAAAAATTTTAATTTTTATTTCATAAATTTACAAACATTGCGAATATAAGTAAAAATAGTAGAACCTGTATGAACTTTATCTAATACATCTAAAGATAATATGCGTTTTTGCATTCCCCACTATTCATCGATTCAATGACAAGTAACAACTAGATAACTCGAGCTAGTCCAAATATCGGATGTTAAACTAATTCGATAAGGAATGTTACTAAGGTATTAAATAAGAAATTTTCTATATTCTTCGTACATTGACATACAATCTTTTTTCAGTATATGCCTAGAAATACGGTTATATTAGGGTTTTAAATACTGAATAATATATTATAAAAATCTTTTTTTTTCACATATTGTAAAAGGTTGTTCGGTTCGTACAACAAATCGAACTAAACTTCGATCTGCCTTATCATTTCTAAATGGCCATGACATAAATCCATTCTGTGGATTCAATTGTGTTTGGGTTGGCTCTACAGTAATAGATTGACAAATTTTTTTATTAAATTTGTGAAATCTAACTAAGTACTTCTTCAATGCACCCATCCCACCATTTGTCCCACCCTATTTATATGAGTATGATTTTTACAAATTCTACAAATAGCAACATACTCGGATCTCTCGAAGCTGCTATTAAGTTTAATTTGTAATTTAAAAAACTCTCATACCTTACTGCGTTTCGTTCGAGACTTATTGGAGACACTTGAAAATTGAGTTAACGGAGCCAGTGTCAGTGCCAACATTTCTACTTATCTCTACATGTTCTGCAGATAGATCAAGATACGGCTCTAAAGTTTTGTCAAAGTTCTCACTGAGCGGATGAAGATCTAGCTATTTACCTTCGAGATCAGATGTCATGTCAAGCTTGGCTATGAAATTTACATGACTTTTATTTTTCATTTTTATTTTGCTATTCAGAACGCAATTTCTTTTATTAAAGCTTTCCCTATTGATCTTCTCAATAAGTTGAACCTCTATGTCCTCCACTACATAAAGTAGTCTTTTTTGTATTGTCTCTTAGAACATATTCCCCCAATCGTAGCCCCTTTATCTTCAGTTTTGTTTTCTCCTAGGCACCAGCATGTGTCTTTTGTTCTTCTCTCATACTAGCTGAATTTATTTTTTGTTTTCTCCATGCTCTTTTCTCTGTTTATTTGCCCCACCGAGCAATGGAATTACAAAGATTATGTGCAAGAGCCAACAGGCAAACTCATTTAGCCATTCAGATATTATTATTATTATTATATGAAACTGTTTTCTTTGTACCAATGGGGAGGCTATGTCAAGTGTCTAACATGAATTCTCCATGGAAAAAAAAATGATTATCATAAAAAATGAGAATTGATATTGACCTATTTGATTTTAATGATAACAAGCAAATTTGATTTGAGAGGCATTTGGTTCAGTACTATCTTGATATTATCTTGGTGTTATATTATGTAATCTAAATGTCATCTTTTAATTAATAATTTTATAATCTAATAAAAACTTATTAGTAGATGTCATTAAACTAAATAATTACTTTCTCCAGATAATATAACATAACATCAAGATAACATTGAACCAAACGCGCCCCCTTAATGTACTAATTAATTTTTGATTTACCCTTACTGAATCAACCTTTGAAATTTATTAATTAACCAACTTTTTCAAATATCTAATTGACAATTAATCTCCTCTTCGGATAGCACTTGGGCCAACACATACTCGGGCATAAAAATCACTAGTCATAACATTTGATTGATGTTTTTGAAGTTTTCATTATTTCCCAGAAGGATAAGGCATCAAACTAAACTAAAACCAGCCAAAAATAAGTTTCAAATCTTCAATCAAAACCTGACATTACAAAAGTTGATCACAAAATTCCCGCGTCTTCCTAGCATACAAAACTCCCCCAGTGGAATGACCATGTTATCCAGTAGGCAATCCCATCTAGCGTTCTTCGTTTTTGGGTAGTTTCCGATAATTCTATCACAATTTCTGGCTCTCTCAAAGCACCCCCTTCCAATATCTGACAGACTTGTCGGTCCCACATGTAATGAAGGAAGCTTCAGTCGGGGAGTGTTCGATCCATCGAGGTGCTCCGACATGATTAGAATGCCACCTTGCCAACTTCTCGGCGGTCACCGCATCCCAGATCACAACCTGGAACAGAAATAATAAATGAACATATTAGCTATCCTGCTGCCACATTATAATAAATCTGAAGATTTTATTTGCTAAATATGACTTGCCTCATTGTTAGCTTCATCGATGGACAAAATGAATTCCTCAGTTTCATTGAATACAGCCTGCAACCGCTTAAAAACAAAATCCTGAAGCTGTTTTCTGCTTATCTAAATTTTGGTCTGTTTGTTTGTAAGATTAAATTTAACAAGGTTAAAATTAAATTTGGATAGAGATATTTTTTTATTGAAAATTGTGAATGATGTGAAGTAAAATTAGTTATTATGTTGGGGTGTGTAAGGGATGTGATATAAAGTTAGTCATTATGTTGAGATATGTGAGGGATGTGATATAAGTTAGTTATTATTTTAGTAATGTGTGTAAGATGTGAAATAAATTTAATTTTTAATATTAAATTTTATATGATGTGATATGCCTGATTAAAATTAAACTAGATTAATTCTAAACGGGCAAATAAACGGGGCCAAATTTCAAATTGCAAAGACCAAAATGAACCACAGAAATAGTTCAACTCACAAATTTTCTTTTGAATAGAAGTTACAAGGATTCCGTATCATTGAGGAGGACAATGAGGGAACAGAAACTTGACCTACCTGACATCGTAATTGAGCGTAACCTGCTCCCAAATATTGCTTAACAAGCCTTCCAGTCCCAATATCCCATAATTTGATGGTTGAATCCTTCCCACGAGAAAGTACAAACCTATAATTTCACATAAGACAGTAGAAGGGTAAGCAAAACATATCAAAGTTCAAATGTATAAGCAGGAAGAATCAGTTTGTTGAAGAAGCCTGCTATTCTATCACATAGGTTCCAAAAGAATGGAAAATAAACTACCTCTACCGGTGTAGTAGCTAGTGAAGGACACAAATTACAACAATAACCAAACTTTAATCCCACTAGATGGGGTTAGCTATATAATTCCTTTATTTTCATTGCGCTATATCAATTAATTTTTATCTAGGTCTAAGTGAGTAAAATCATTTTTTATATTTTTTTGCTATGTTTTTTTTGGTCTCCCTCTCCCTCTTTGTACATGGACAAAATCCAATAACTCAATTTTCCTAATTGGAGCTTCAATCGACCTACATTTTACATGTCCAAACCATTTAAGCCGACTTTTTCTAAATTTATCTTCAATTGATGCAACTTTAACTTTCTAGCGGATATACTCATTTCTCATTTTATACTTTTATGTATACCCATACATTCACCTCATTTCTGCAACACTTATTTTATTTTGTATATTTCCACTTTGTAGGCCAGCATTTAGCACCATATAATATTACTGGTCTTACTTCGTGTATTGTGCGATAGAAAAATTCTATCCAAACTTAAGAGTAAATTTTATAAAACTGTAAAAAAAAAAAATGTTACCTTGAAGGCTTCGGCTATGTTCTAACGCAAACTTGAATCTTTTGAGAATCTCAAAATATTGAAAGTTCACAGAACTTCGTAAAAAATATACATAAACAATTAAGTTTGCTTTGGCCGTCAGGTTATCCACAGCAACAGAACTTTTATTCCATAACCCATACCACCTTTGTTTCCCAAATGTTTAGTATTCATCTGTGTTAATTTTGATCTGTGAGCCTTGCGACGAGGCCAATGACAGAATAATTTCCAGCAGCCACAACCATTATATCCTCAGTAATAAGCATACAAGATCTACAAAACTTCTGGTACATCACACTAATGTACTTAAACAGTAAATGACCAAAAACACACGTTAAATAAGAAGATAAGAGATACGTCAACAGGAAGCAAATTTAATACCTCTGGTTTGTTGTAAAACTAGCAGAGGTGGCCTCGGTTGAACCATGTGCACCAATAATTGAGCGTATGCATTGTGCAGTCACCCCATCCCACACACGAACACAGCCATCTTTTGAAGCAGTCACATAGAGACTACCGGTTTTAGAATATCTGACCTAAACTATGTGAAGACATAATCAATCATTGAGAAAGAAGAATAGAAGTTTCCTTTCCTAAGTACAACGTTCCATACTTCCATCTAAGAGAAGAGAAAAAAAGAATAAGACCTGGTTGATGGCTCCATTAGCGTTCAATTCTTGAAAATTAGCGGACAAGAAACATTGGAAGGTGTTGACATCGTATAAATGAGGAACAGCGTGATCTGTGCCTGAAAAACAAGAAATATGCTTATTTTTAGGCTGATGTGGAAAAGACAATAAATCAAAGAGACAAAGCTTTATGCAAAGGGTAAATTACATCCCTGGTCCCTGAGGCAGGGTGCCTTGAAAGCTGACCCTAATTTCTAAATTTGAGACATCTGTGTCCGAATTACATATTTGATTCTTCAAATAGGGGTCCCACAACAACAACAACCAAGCCTTAATCCCACTAGGTGGGGTCGCTTACATGAATCTTTTGTTTCCATTACGCTTTATTAATTAACAAATTCTTATCTAAGTCTAAGTAACTAAAATTACTCCTTATAGTTTCTTGTAATGTCTTCTTTAGTCTTCCTCTTTCTCTTTGTACATGAGCAAGATCCAATAACTCAATTTTTCTAATTAGAGTTTCAATCGGCTTATGATTTATATGTTCAAACAATCTAAGCTGACTTTCCCTAAGTTTATGCTCAATTGATGCAACACCAACTTACTTTCAGATATGCTCATTTCTCATTCTATTTTTTCGTGTATATCCACACAACCACCTTAGCATCCTCATTTTTGCAATATTTATTTTATTTGTATATTTTCTTTTTACAGGCCAACATTCAGCACCATATATCATCGATGATTTTACTACAACTTTATAAAATTTACCCTTAAGTCTACATGAAATTTTTCTATCGCACAACACACCAGAAGCATTTCTCTATTTTATTTATCCTGCTTGAATTCTGCTAATAACGTCATTATCTATTTCACCATCATCTTGTATGATTGATCTAAGGTATCTAAAACACACTTTTCTTAGCAATTTGATCACCAATTGTCACATCAACAATATAAGTATTTCTTTTTTGACAAAATGTGCACTCCATATATTCTGTTTTTGATCTAATGTGATCAAAACCTTTACATTCTAAAGCATTCATCCAAAGCTCGAGTTTCGCTTTAGCTCCCTCTTTAGTTTTGCGAAGAGCATACATCAAGGCACCTCATCTTAGATATGTTCAGTTGGGACTTCTATAATCAAAGCAAAAAGATACGGACTTAAAGTTGAGCCTTAGTGAAATCCAACTATAACAAGAAAACCCTTAGTCAAACCTCATTGTGTTCAAGCACAGGTAACATCTCCTTCATACATGCCTTTGATAACTTGAGTATAATCAGTGTAAATTTCTTTCTTTTTTAAAACTCTCCAAAATATTTCTCTCGAGACTTTATCATAAGTTTTTTACAAATTAATAAAAATCAAATGTATATTTTCCTTTCTCTCCTTAAATTTCTCAATAAATAAATAGCTTTTATAGCAGATCTACCTGGCATAAAACCAAATTGAATCTCTGATATCTTAGTATTATGACGTAACCTGTATTCGACCACCCTCTCTTAAAGTTTTAAAGTATGACTCATTAATTTAATTCTTTTATAATTGACACAATTCTGTATATCGTCTTTATTCTTGTAAAAAAATACCAATGTACTTTTTCTCCATTTATTTGACATCTTTTTAGTCTTCAAAATTATATTAAATAATCTAGTGAGCCAAAATACTCCTTAATCTCTTAAATACTTCCAAACATTTATTGGGATCTTATTCAGTCTTATTACTTTTTTATACTTCATCTTCTTTAAAGCTTTTCAAACTTTAGTTTTACGGATACGTCGAACGTAAGAGTAATTTTTATTTTTTTTTGAGGTGCTGAGTTTAGTAAGATCAATTGAATTTTCACAACATTCATTAAAAAGCTATTGAAAGTAACTCATCCATCTATCTTTAATATTTTCTTTCAAAAAAAATACTTTTGTGATCTTCATCTTTAATATATTTCACTTGAGTTAAGTCTTTAATTTTTCTATCTTTTGCCTTAGTCATCCTATATAATTGTCTTTTTTTTTCTATAGTGTCTATCTTCTTATATAAATTCTTATATAAATTCTTAAGAGTCATACTCTTTGCATTGCCGATTGCTTAGATCCTCGTTGAGCCACTTTATATTTCTCTCACTTATCTTTATTTTTGTTTTTAAACCAACCTTTATAACAAATCTTCTTCTCCTTAATTTTTTCTTGTACATCATCTTTCGACCATCAAGCATCTTTACTATTTAAAATCATTCTTTTGGATTCTCCCAGCACTTCCTTCGCCACCTTACAGATGCAGTTAGCAACTGTCACCCACATAAGATAAGTTTTTCCATTAATATTTCATTGTTCAAATTCTAAAACCTTCTTAAATATACATCAGTTCTCATTCTTTAGATTCCACTATCGAGTCTGAGGATAGGATTTCGGCTTATTATTTCTTCTCTAATATTTTATCTCGAAATCTAAAATCATTAATCGATATTGAGTAGTCAAACATTCACTTGGGATGAGTTTACAATCTTTACAATCCAAGTGATCTTGTTTTGTTATAAGAAAAAAATTAATCTGAGTTGTTGAAATTCTATTCTTGTACGTGATAACATGCTCATATCTCTTCTTGAATAAAATATTAGTAATTATAAGATCATATGCTGAAGAAAACTCGAAAATAATTTTACATTTCTTATTTGTCTCTCCGAAATTATATCCACCATAGATGCTATTGAATTCCTCAACAACACTTCAAACATGTCCATTTAAATCTCTTCCAATAAATAATCTTTCCTCCTAAGGTATCTCTTGTATTAACTATTCCAAATCATTCCAAAATTTTTCTTTTATGCTCGTATCTAAACCTACTTGTGGGGAATTACAAATAGGTCCCTCAAATCAAAAAATGTTAATCAAGATCTCAAATGACATACAATGTTACCTTAAAAAGGCTATAAGTTAAATTTTAAGTTTAAATTATTGAAGGTCCCTATAAGTTTAATTCAAATAATGTAGCCACTTATTTAAAAATCAGATATTTAGATCCCCTATAATATGCATGTTTTAACTTGGGTTAGTAACTTTTCCCCGCAATTCCTATAGAAATGACCAAGACGACCTTAAATGATGCGGGACAGATGAATGACGATACAGTTTAGAGATCAACAATTTTATAAAGCAAATTATTCAGAAACTAATGCTAAAATATCAGAGAACAATTTTGTAATGACAGAAAAATTAATTAAACCCGCAAAACTGATTTCTTTCAAAATATTAAATAAATTAGATCGAAGGTAATTGAAAAATTACCAATTCAGATTAAGGCGCAATCCGATTTTCAACAAATCAGAAATGAGGAACAGGATTAAGGATCTCACAATATTTAACCAACAATGATTAAATTGCACTCAATAATGAAAGATCGCACAGGTGGAACAATGATTAAATTGCACTCAATAATGAAAGATCTCCAAAATAGGGCTGTCAGCTTNCGCGCGGGCGGGGTGGAGCGCTTGCGCTCGGGACGGCACGCAGGGTGGCCGACTGGGCGCGCACAGCAGTGTCAAGTGGAGCTGTATGCTCGATCAACGTAGTCGGAAGCGTCGTCAGTGATGTGGATATGTGACGTCGCGATCACGTTGAACCGGAATCGGCGAGCTGGATCCAAGAATGCAAACTAGCAGGTGGGGTGGGCGATGACGAGGTGAGGTGAATGTTGAGAGATGTAAGCTAAATGGAATCGAAGCCGGAGGGGAGGAGCTAGAGCGGGTGGAGTTTAGGGATTCTCACCCAAGGCCCAAGCCATTCCCTATCCAAGATATCGATTCATTCCAGAATCAAATAATCTCAAGGGAAACACAAGTTAAAATTCATTCAGCATTAGAAAAGTAAGAGTAACAGGGAGGCATTTATATAGACCTCCATACAAACTAACTAATTAAAAAAAATATATATACTGTAATAAATTCCTCACACAAATGAGAACATACCAGATAACATGCCTAAAATAACAATCACAAAAATAGAAACAACTAATACAAAATAAATGGAGAAATAAAATCATCCCAAAATGAAATCTGCAATCAATCAGAATGAGAGATTTCCAATCCATCAAGTCAGCGATCCTCAGCATCCATCTTTCAAATCTGTCCTAATAATCAATCGATCCAGATCGAAGAAGCGTGGCTAGATCTCGGTCGTCGATGGTAAACTTGCCAGGAATGAATCGACGGTCGATCGTGGTGTCCCCACCAACTCTCCCCGGGTGGGAAAGACTCGACTCTATCGAGTAGGGGTCCTCTCTACTGTGACATTTCTCTAGCAAATCTGGATCAAGTCTCTACAGCTCATCTCTAGTAATCCATGAATCCTCAGACGGAGGTAAACCCTTCCAACGAACCAAATAACGATGATATCCTCGATTTCTTATGGAAATTATCTGCTCATCAAGGATTTGCTCTATTTGCTCCTGTTTATAAGTGAATTTGGCTGGTGAACACTCGGGCAACCGTTCACTCTCAATGGGTAATGAAAGCTCAAATGGATCACTTGGTATTATTGTTGGCTCCTTGTATGCCACCAAGTCTAAGATATTGAAGGTTGAACAAATATCATACTCTGGTGGTAAATCAACAACATACGCATTCGAACAAATTTTCTTTAAAATTCTAAAAGGACCAGTTCCGCGAACTTGTAATTTTTTAATTGTTCCAGATGAGAACCGCTCGGGTCAAACCCGAATCCTCACATAATCTCCTTCTGAAAATTCTTGCTGGGCTTTAAGGAGACAAGCCTCCTCCACAAAGGTCTTACTCTTCTGGGCTTTTCTGGAGAGAAGGTTCAGCCCCTAGGCTTCATCTCCCTACCTGTGGCCTTCTGCGATGATAACGGGTACGCAATGCACATGGTGAACTTTGTGATCATCAGAGGCAAGTCTGGCTACAACGCTATCCTGGGGAGGAGTGCTCTGAATTCCTTCAGGATGGTGATTTCTATGCCACACCTCCGCATAAAGTTTACTCCCAATGGCATTATCACCATTAGGAGGGGCTCAAGGGAGGCTCGGATCGTCACTCAGCTTATAGTTGATCAGCTGGATTCCAGAGAGATCTAGCCTGTCACTCCTCAAGAGAGAGTTAAATGTAACTCTGGAGGGAGAAGATTCTTCGAAACTTGTATTAATATTCTTTTTTATGAATAACAAGCAGCAAACAGAGATCATTGCTCTGCTTTCTGAGTATATTAATATTTTCACATAGTCTCCAGAAGACATAGTAGGCATTGACAGGACTGTTAGTGAGCATCACTTGCATGTATTTGCTGATTCAACTCCTATAAAGCAAAAAAAAAAGTCATGGCAGGCGACAGATACTATGCCATTGGAGAAGAAGTAAATAAATTATTAAAGGCCAAATATATCAGGGAAGTCAAATACTCAAAGTGGCTTACAAACGTAGTAATAGTGAAAAAGCCCAATGAGAAATGGAGAATGTATGTGGATTTTCGCGCACTTAATCAAGTCTGCCCAAAGGATCAATATCCTCTGCCATGCACCAATGTTATAGTGGATCGCACTGCTGAATTCCATGTAATGAGTTTTTTGGATGCTTTCTCTGGATATCATCAGACAAAAATGGTTGAAGATGATGCAGAAAAAACTGCTTTCATTACTGACTTTGGAACCTTCTACTGCGATGTTATGCCCTTTGGTTTGAAGAATGCTGGCGCAACTTATCAGTGTATGATTGACGCTGTATTCAAAAACCAGAGGGGAAGAAATCTTGAAGCCTATATAGATGATATTCTAGTCAAAAGCATAAACATGGAAGATCATCTAGGACCTCAAGGAGAAGTTTGACACTCTCTGTAGGTATAAGCTTAAACTTGACCCTTCTAAATGTACTTTTGGTGCTGTTTTAGGAAAGTTCTTGTGATATCAACTCGAGGTATTGAAGCTAATCCTGACAAAATCTCAGCGAGACTCAATATGCTATCCTGAAAATCATTAAAGGAGATTCTGAGATTAGCGAATCTCTAAGGCTGGCGATTGATGTTTGCCATTCTTTCGATATTTGCGTGTTGGCAAGAAGGCGCAATGGACTTGTGAATGCGAAAAGGCCTTTGTACAACTAAAAAAATACCTCACAACTGCACAAATCCTAACAGCTTCAAAAAGCGGGGGATATCTCATCTTTATACCTGGGAGTTTCTTATTCAGCAATTTCCACAGTTTTTGTCAGAGAAGATAAGGGGATTCAACGCCCAGTATTCTATAGCAGTCATGCGCCACTAGAGACTGAAACTCGATATCTTATGCTGGAGAAGCTAGCCTTTGCACTTTTCAGCATGTAGAAGATTTTCTATGGGTTAACATTCTACGCAGGTATGGTGTTCCTATGACTATCATTACTGTTTGGCATCCACATACCAATGGTCAAGCTGAGACAGCTAACAAGAACATCTTCAATATTCTAAAGAAGCGCCTGGATAGAGCAACAATTCGCTATACCTGTTGAACTCGAACACTTCTCTCCTAGAGTGGAGGCTGCGGCGAATTTCAATCCTAATGATCTAGAAGCTTAGATGAAAGAAAACGATAATTCAAGGCGTCTAGATCTGGATCTTCTAGAACACAGAAGACAGCTAGCAACGCTCAAACGTACAGAGCATAAGCGTCAAATTGAACAATATTTCAACCGTAAGGTGAAACCAAGGGATTTCAGCCAAGGTGATCCTATCAAGCAGCGTCAGATGGCAGGCAGTAACCTTGGAGTACCAAAACTTGAGCCAAACTGGAAAGGTTTATATATCATCTGCGAAGTTGCCGGACCTAATGTATACTATCTGATGGGTCCTGATGGCACTTAAGTTCCAAGGACATGGAGTGAGGATGATCTAAAAAGGTTCTATGCTTAAATCAATCATCTTACGGGCTCGGGGAATCCGTGATAAGGCTTCACTCTAGACTTCATTCTTTACTGGCCTTCCGGACTTCATTCTTTATTGGTTTTCTGGACTTCATTTTTTACTGGTTTTCTAGACTTCATTCATCACTGGTCTTCGGAACTTTATTCTTTATTGATTTGACGGAATTCACAATCTTTGAGGATCTGATGGAATTCATATTCTTTGTTGATCGGCGAAATTCATATTCTTTGTTGATCTGATGGAATTCACATTCTTTATTGACCTTCTGAAATGCATATTGTACTTATGGTCTTCTGGAACTTATTATATTCATGGACTCAATAAAATTGGGATTCTGGATTTCAATTACTATGCAACGCTTCGAAATTCTTATGCATCATTGTAAAGATTGTCATTGTAATGGTTAACATCATGAACGATGACCCTTCCGTGAATGATGTTTGTCCCTTACATTGATAAATATTGTAAACGATGACCCTTCCGTGAACGATGTTTGTCCCTAGCATTGATAAATATCGTAAATGATGCCCCTTTCACTAATGATATTTCATTCTCGCATTGTTCCTGGACATCGTGAACAATGTTTGGTTATTCCGGGATCGATGTCATCTTTATTCTAACATTCTTAATTACCAGTGGTCACCGAGCGTAGTCAAGACCTGAAGGGCAGGTGGGGTATCCTAACACAAATAATAGAAATCCTACTAACACGCCCAAAGATCAGGGGAGTCTCGGGAAGAGCCAGCCCGTAACCTTAGGGTAGCTCCTGCATCTAATAAGAATAAGCGATGCAGGTCTCCCCTAAGCAGAGTGCCTTCGCTTCCTAATAGGATTTACCGCACTAATGGAAGTCAACTCATGTCCATAGTACAAACATCGTTTCTTCGCAATGTTTCAGACTATCAAGTCCTATAACATCGGGGAAATTCACTTCAGAAACTACTCCTAGACAAGATCACTGCTAGTATTATTACTTTTTTTCTGTACAGATATTGGCAAAAAGATTTATTCTAAAGCTAATACTGAAAGAACATGTATATTCTTTCATTCATTCATTATCAAAGTTGGTAATTATGACTTACAATTGAGCTGATTAGCAAGATTTCACTTTCAGTATATTATCTGATTAAGTTTAACATGTTTCTTCTGGAATTCACTCCTCTGATTATCTGGAATCAATTGTGGATGAACCACTATTACTTACATTACATAGCAAAGTCTTCAAGACTCACTTCTAGAATTGTTCACGATACAAGCTATTATGGCCTTACCGAAAATTCATACAACATATCAGCCAAGTAGGTATAAATTTCGTTAATGCTCAATATGCGGGACTAATAGCCGAGCAAGGAAGGAGATCTACTTAGAGAGATAAACTATAATGGTTTTTCAAAGTAGATGCTAGTTCTTCCCAGACCTTCCTAATCCCATCTAACCTATTTTTTCTGCATTCTAAGCTGAAATTAGAGGCCTTCACCACTTCTACTGATTTGATTGCAATAGCGGCGCTGAAGTCTTTGCCCTCTTCGTTAGCTTCTCCTCTGTGGCTGAGGCATTGGCTCTCAAAAATCTTAGCCCAAATTTGTAGTTGGCTTGGTCTTTACAAACTTCATGTTTTCTTGTCCATAAAATCGCGAACGAATATTGGTTTTTTGCTTACCAAGTTCAGCTACCATCGTCCACGATGTTAGACTGGCCCGATTTTTTTGATTGACCTTTGCGCTAATTTACTCTTCCCTCTCTCATTTTTGTAGAAAACAAGGAATCAAGATGAGCATACTGCCAATTCAGCGAGGCGATGCCTTAAGATCATTTCATTTTTGTGGCCTCGAGCAACACGCTCATCCACGTGACCATTGATGCATAATTGGGCTCACATAAATGTTTGCGCCCATTCATGCGACGGGCTGATGTTAACACCTAGATTCAGCGTTGAATCTAAGCCATACACATGGCATCTAAAAGCTCACTTTACTTATCATCGTGCACAATATTTCGTTCATCGGTCACGATATTTGACTAATCATGCTTTGCCTTTACAGATCTCTAACCTCGACGACGGTCGTTCAGCTTCCTATGATGTCGACCACGAAATTTTGGCATCCGCACCACCTCGTAATATCGGCCACGATGTTTGTTTATCCTCAACTGTTGTTGTCTTAGCCTAGTGGAGACTGTCATGTCAGCACAACTTCTACTATGTGAAAATTCCCGCCAGTCACAGAAGCCAAGAACCCGCGTGCCCTTGCCACTATTGATAGTTTTCCTAGAGCTGACAATAGTGGGGCCGATAGTATGGATCTAGTAGTTATAATATTCTGCCAGCATGGAGCCGACGAATACAATATTTCAGCCCGAAAAATCCGCTGAACTCCACTACACCTTACCTACAAATATCTCTCGGCAGAACTCCAGAGAGGGACGACACATAAAAAACAACACATGAGATCAGAAAAGAACAATCGAAGAGAATCAGATTTACTAGAGAACCATTGGGGATGAAGCTTGTACTCGTTTTTCTTCTTTCTTCTTGTACTAGTCCTTTGACCAAACTGTGACATCCAGAATTTAATTTGGGTTTAAAATTTTGAGATGATTTGAACCCAAAATAAATAATTTTTAACCAAGAATAAATAATTTTGGACCTATTTATAAGGATATAAAAATTGGGGGACTAAATTGTAATTTTTTCTTAAAAACAAAAAAGGATAAGGATGGCTGCCAGCTGCAGCAAACAGCAGCCAGCAGCCACCGCCCTTCCCTTTCCTCCCTCTGCCGTGTGGCAGACAAAGAAAATAAAAAAAAAGAGTGAAAAGAGAAGGGAGAAAGCTCTGTGTGCCCGAGCCCTCTGTCCGCCTTCTTCCGCGCCAAGCCCAGCAAGCAGCAGCGGCTGCTGCTGGAAACAGAGGAAGAAGAAGAAGAAGAAGTCCCTAAAATTGATGTTAATTCAATATCATATTGTGAATATAATTTAAAATTATGAGAATATGAAATTATGATATTATACCATGTATTCTGTTAATTGAACAAAGAAATGAGTGTGACTTGATTATCTGTGAGGTGATATCGTGCCAATGATTTTTTGTGTACCAAGAACTGAAGAGGGCGAAAAGTTTTCTATATATGTGTTATTTCGACGAAAGCGAGGAGTTTGGGCCGGGTGATTTAATATATTATATTGTGAATATAATTTAATGTTACGAGAATATGAAATTATGATATTATGCCATGTATTCTGTTAATTGAACAAGAAAATGAGTATGATTTGATTATCTGTGAGGTGATGTGCCAATTATTTTTTGTATACTAAGAACCGACAAGGACGAAAAGTTTCCTATATATGTTATTTCGACGAGGGCGGGGAGTGTACGCCGGGTGATGTCCTAAAATAGAATCACTGATACAAGGTGCGACTTCTGTCAAGACTTCTAGGATAGCAAATTAAAGAAAACTTTTGTCAGACTTCTAAGTGAAAGGATATAGAAATGATAGATCTACATTACTAAACAGAATAATGTTATGATATTATGAAATAAAGTGAGTACAATGACAAAGAAATTATGATGATAATTTTAACGTAAAGGATGTTGTGTAAATTTGTTATGTGTATAATTATTGATTATCCCATGATTTTATTTGTATTATTTTGTTGTAATATCTGATCATGTTTCAAAATTGATATTATGTTGGATACTATTTTACCTATTGAGTTTTTATTAACAAACTCCTGCCATTTTTGGTGGCAAGTACTGCATACGAAGGATTACGGGACACGGTGTGAAGTATCGAAGGTTGCGGCAAGAAGTGAATGTTAAATTATATATGTTGCATGTTTTAAAGGTTAATATGTTTAAGTTTTGACGCCTCAGTTGCTGTTGGCTCGACCCAGTGTAAAGAGGGAGGTCAAGTACCGTGAGCTTTACTAAAACACTTGTCTCTTGACTCCACGATGGACGTAGGGAAAGCTATCCCTGAACCACCTTAAATTCCTACGTGTTTTCCTGGATGATTACTAGTTCTTTGTGACACCGATATTCTGGATTAGAGATGTTACGTGCTGCTGCTTCTCGGGACCCCATCTCTCTCTGTCAATAATATCGTAATGTAATCTATGCTCGATCACTCTCTCACAAAATTTTGAAGTATGACTCATAATATCACCATATATTTCATAACCATTTTGGATGATTGATCCAAAATTTCTAAAATACTCTCTTTTTAATAACTTGTCCAACAATTATTACTTTCTTAATATAAGTATTATTATCTTGACTGAACTTGTAATTCATATATTTTGTTTTACTAAGATTAAAATTTTTCAATTTTAGGAAATTTCTCCAAAACTCAAGTTTTACCTCAGTCTCACCGCTAGTCTTGTTAATAAGAATAATATCATCAACGAAAAACATAAATCAAAACACCTTCCCTTGAATGTTACCAGTTAAAATTTTAGTAATAATAAAAAAAGATAGACTTAAAGATGAGTCTTACTGTAATACAATTATAATAGCAAAATCAATAGTCAAATCTCATTGCATTAATACATAAGTAACAATCCCCTCATACATGACTTTCTAAAGCATTTTTTTAATAATTTGAATGTAAACAATGCAAATCCCTTTCTTTTTTATAACTTTCTAAAGCATTTTTTTAAGACTTTATCAAAATATTTTCTAAATCAATAAAAATCAAATACAACTCTTCTTTTTACCTCTAAAATTATGTATTAAATTTCTTAATAAATGAATAGCTTTTATAGCGGATCTATTCGGCATAAAACTAAACTAATTCTGTAACACTCTAGCATCATAGCGTATATTTATTCTCAATTATCCTTTATCAAAATTTTAAAATATAGTTCATTAATTTAATTTTTTTATCTAATACAATCTTGTACATCACTTTTAATCTTATAAATATGTACAAACGTACCCTTTTTTTATTTATTTGACAAGATTTTAGTTTTAGAGATTATATTAAATAGCTTGATGAGCTAAGAAACTCTATCATTTCTATATATTTTTAAATATTTAGTAGAATGTAATCCAATCCGACTATTTTTCTATAGTTCATTTTCTTTTAAGCCTCTCAAACTTCGTTTCTACTAATACTTCAGGTATAGAAGCAATGTTTATTTTCTTTTTTGAGGCTAAGTTCACTTAAATCAATTCAGCTGTCACAACCATCATTGAAAAGCTTATGGAAATAACTCATTTATAACTAAAAAAACAGCTTATCAAAATAACTCATCCATTTATATTAAATATTCTATTCCTTAAAAAATATTTTCTAATGTTTATCTTTAATGCCTTCACTTGATTCAGTTTTAATTTTATCAATCTCTTACCTTAGTAAGCCTGTACATACATTTACTCCTTTTTTAGTATTCAACTTCTTATATAGGTCATCAAAAACCACATTCTTTGCATTATAGACAGTTTTCTTAGACTCTAATTTAATCATAATATATTTCTCTCAATTTTTCTTATTTTTATATTTAAACAAATCATTATACCAAATCTTCATTTCTTTTAATATTTTCTTGTACATCTTATTTTCACCACCAAGCATCTTTATTGTTTGAAGCCTTTTCTTTATATTTACCATCGAGTTCGAAGACACTTTCTTGGCATGCTATTCGTTCTTTTACTTTTTATCTTAAAATCTAAGACTATTAATCAATATTGAATAGTTAAGTTTTCACTTTGAATAACTTATAATCATTGTAATCCAAGCAATCCACATTTTCTTACAAGGAAATATTCGATCAGCATTGACATCTAAATCGTAGGCCAATTGAAGCTCCAGTTAGAAAAATTGAGTTACTGGATTTTGCCCATGTACAAAGAGGAAGAGGGAGACCAAAGAAGACATGGCAAGAAACTATAAGGAGTGATCTTAGTTACTTAAACTTAGATAAGAATTTGGTAACTGATAGAGCGCAATGGAAACAAAGGATTCATGTAGCCGACCCCACCTAGTGGGATAAAGGCTTGGTTGTTGTTGTTGTTGTTGTTGTATTCTTGAAGACTAATTCTTATAAGTGATGAGATGCTTATCTCTTTTCTTAAACAAAATATTAACAATCATAAAATCACAACAACAACAACAACAACAACAACCAAGCCTTATCCCACTAGGTGGAGTCGGCTACATGAATCCTTTGTTTTCATTGCGCTCTATCAGTTACCAAATTCTTATTTAAGTCTAAGTAACTAAGATCACTTCTTATAATTTCTTGTCATGTCTTCTTTGCTCTCTCTCTTCCTCTTTGTACATTGACAAGATCAATAACTCAATTTTTCTAATCAAAGCTTCAATCGGCCTACGATTTATATGTCCAAACCATCTAAGCTGACTTTCTCTAAATTTATCCTAAATTGATGCAACACCAACTTTCTTTCGGATATACTCATCTCTCATTTTATCCTTTCGTGTATATCCACACATCCACCTTAGCATCCTCATTTCTACAATATTTATTTTATTTGTATGTTTTCTCTTTGCAGGCCAGCATTCAGCACCATATATCATCGCTGGTCTTACTACTGTTTTATAAAATTTACCTTTAATTTAGGATGAGATTTTTCTGTCGCAGAACACACCAGAAGTATTTCTCCATTTTACCCATCCTGCTTGAATCCTGCTAATAACATCATTATCTATTTCACCATCATTTTGTATGACTGATCCAAGGTATCTAAAGCGCTCATTCTTCTTGATAATTTGATCACCAATTGTCACATCTCTAATATAAGTATTTCTTTTCTTAATTAAATGTGCACTCCATATATTTAGTTTTTGATTTTAGATTATAGTGCATTCCTCCAAAATTTAAAACTTGCATTAGACAGTCGACAGCCAGCGTAAATCTTGTCGAATCAATCATGACATGAATCATAAAATCACAACCTAAATAAAAATTTAAAATTGCTTTAACATTCTTATTAATACCCCCAAAATCATACCAACCATGATTCTATTGACTTTTCCTACAAAAGATCTAACATGCTCATTTAGATCTCCTTCAATGAAATTCTTTCCTCTTGATGTATTCCTTGAATCAATTCTTCCAAATTATTCCAGAAATTTTCTTTTACACTCGCATTTAGACTTACTTAAGGGCCACACACTTACAATATCAATGATCATTCCGCCAACTATAATTTTTAAAGCTATAATTTTATCTTCATTTCCTTTAATATCCACCATGCGATTCTTCAAATTCTTATCCAAAATTATACTTACCACATTTCTAGCCCTATTCTTACCTTAGTACTAAAGTTTGAACTCTTAGTCTTTCAATTTCTTTAACTTTCTCCCTCACTCATTTTATTTCCTAAAGGCATAAAATATTAATCCTCTTATAACTCATGATATCTACTAACTTCATTAATTTATGCGTCAATGTACCTATATTTCAAGTTCCAAGTCTTATCCTTTCGAATAATTTCTTTATTCGCATTTATTTATAATGTGAGAACTCTTATTCACTTATAACTGCACCTGGACGTCGATGTAACGATTTTTTACACTTTTTTTACTGCAATCAGGTAATAAGGCGACTCGCTTTTACAAAACACCTGCTTTAACACAATTTTATGTCATGATTGTTCGACAAATTTTATGCTGGTTATCAACTACCAAATGCAACCATCTGCTTTCTCCATTTAGTGTTTGGGACCAAGCAAAGTCGTGTTAAGTGCTTTTAAAAACTTAATAGAATAAAATGGTAAATTACAGGTAAATCCGAAAAGAGAAAAGTAAGAATCAAAGAAGAGAACAGGCAAGAAGAAAAAATATAGAAAAGTATGAAATACCATTAAATAATAAGTAGAAGTAAGAAATCTATGAGCTTGTATTAATGAAGATGACTCTTTGCTTTCTCATAAAAACAAGATTTAGGACTAGAAGCTCAGTTAGCCATCAATTAGGGAAGATTTCCAAGATTAGAAAGCTAAGCAAGAACTCTAAATTTCAAAATTTTCAAAAAGTTTATTTCAATTTGATTTCAAGATTAAATGAAAATTCAAATTCAAGTTTGAAAACATTAATCAAATATTGATATAAATTTGGAATCGAGCTTGTGATTGTTTTTGTTTCTACATATGCACCGTATTGTCTAATTCAGAGATCAGACTGTTTATTTAGTTCAAGTTAGAGCCTGACAGAAATAAGGAAAGGGTACCATTTTGGATTAAATTGTTTGAATAGTTAACTTAAACAGACATGAACAACCATTAACTTTTATATAATGGATTGCCTGATCTTATGATGGGATCATTTGATTGGCTTCATCAATCGAATAGAGATCAATTAGACAACTTATTTTCTCTCTGATTCTAGATCGCATCAGACCATTTGACTTAGGGGATTGGACCTTCCGATTAGTTACAAAATTCAAAATTTAATTTTGTTTCTTAGGATTTTTATTCAATATTTGCACTTGTTAAGAATGACACTACAATTATTTAAATGTAGATATCATATTATTAACCTTACCATGTTTTTGATATTAGTATTATATTTTTGACGTATTGATAATTATATTATTTCATTAAATTTTGTGTGAGTAGATAGAAAACGAAGCTATCCTAAGAGACAAGTCCTCGAGTAATTTCAATGACAACTGACTCAATTTCCTCATCCAAGATGGTTGAATTTTGGTTATGTCTAAGGCTTGGTCTCCAATACCAGTCTTAATTTTGACAGCCAACTAGAAACTTTAGGATTAACCATTGATGATATGTTGTCATCAAACATGATTAAGCCTTTAGAGCTCTAGCGATTTATAATCACTCCCTTTCGACGGTAACTAACCAAAATGATGAGAGCAGAAAAGAGTAAACTAATTAAAAATTTCTTTCCCTCAAAATATGCACCTTTTAAAGAATATTAAACAATATTCAGTAGTAATCCTTGTTTTAAAACATTAATGGAATGGTTCCTAATTTAAGTGGTCATGCATAATCATGAGTATCAAACATCATGCATCACATCATTGCACGAGCAAAAGTATTATGTACAACATCATAATACAATATCAAGTACATAACATCTAATTGGAGAATAATTGTAATGTTTCCTGTCATGGTATTTTCTAGCTCAGACATGCTTAACTATGAAGTTCTCATTCATAACCTCACAGTTCTGCCCTCAAAAGACATCTTTACAAGTGAGGATCATGCTTTTACTTATATCTCGAGATCTCCATACCCATTTGTTATGTAGGGAAATTCATTCATGTGCCCCTTTCTCTGATTTAGAAGTTTGCCAGGAGTCTCTCTATTAGGCATCCTCTTCAAACCGAATAACTACAAGCTACTCCCCGTCATCTTCAGCTATAAGCATTACAGGTCCACCAACATCCGCTAACTTCATAATTGAACAAAATAATACTGCAAGAGATCAACTCAAATACCAATTTTATAGCATCCCATGTCACAGATGTAAGGAAATTATTTGCTTTGGAGTTAAGAAACTATGAAATGTGTTTCATTTACTTACATGGCTTCTTATCACCTCATCTTCCACTCACTGCATTTGTTTTGGATTCATTTGTTAGGGGTTGCGCAACCAGCTTCAAGTCAACAGACCTGTACTATAGTACGAGGAGTCTATCTACATTCTTGAGTTGTATCTGAGGTAACAGAGACTTGCGTTTCTAATTTTAATTCAAGGTTTCAAAGTAAGGAAAAAAAATAAAATTTGTATTCATCTGTTTATAGTTTATTTACCTTCCATATAAGCTGATTTTTTTCCTTATATTAATATGAGTCTCTATGCATTTTATTTCAATAGAAAAGCCAGATTAGAGCAGTGTTCTAACAATGTGTTCACTGCTATTTGTTTTTGTGAATGGGAGAAAACAACATTCCATAACAAGTTTGATTTGTATCAATGCAGTATTGTTTTGTGTTATGCCCACTTTATTACTGTGCTTAAGTAAGTTTTATAATAGCATAGATATACTCGTTCTGCAAATTTAAAAATGTGATCCGATCTGAATAACAAGCATTCCTTGTCGAGTTTTTATAATAGCACAGATCCACTCATTCTGCAGAATTATGCTTCTGATCTAAACTGGTTTACCAGTCTTTACTATTTTTCTTCAACATTGGGTAATCTAACATGTGCAGTTTCTGGTATTCCCTGGATTCCACATTAGTCAAATGGTGAAATATCACTTATTGCTTAAAGGCTTCTTATGAATAAACGCTTTGCTTTGTAGTTCTCATATTGTTTAAATAGAAAATTGATCTTAATAACTACTTATAAATTTGCAGTTACCTACCATTTTACACATAATTGTGCAGCTTCGTAGCTGCAAATGCTACCCAAATGTCATATTTGCAATCTCATATGTCTATTCTTTTTTTGATAGTTTTGTCAATGGACACAGTGCGTACTAGGAAGCATATCTTCAGCTTGGTGAACAACGGCCCAGAACCAGATGTAGGCCTTTTATCTTTTATTCCTCCAGATTGTGAATCACGTTCTTCAAGTACTTCAATACAAACGGACCATTCTTCAAATAAAATATCTCCGCGTCGGAGAGTAAAACGTTCTCCTAAACAGATAACGGATTACTACCAACCTAAGTTGGAACACAATAAAATTGATTAAACTGATAAAGGTATGGTTTTGATTAAAAATTACCATTTAAAATAGGAAAATAAAAATATAACGATTTCAAAAATAAATCGTGGTTTAACGCTATAACCTGTGCTTTTCTAATTTTTTCTTTTATCCCAAAACAGATGTGAAAGATTATTTAAATTTTTCAAGTCAAGATTCAAAGGAGGTATGAATGGATGCCAAAGTGATGGTACGAGATGATTATTCTGGAGATATGAAAGTTCAAAAAGATGTCTTAGTGAGAGTGAGTTAAATAAGCTGGTGATGCTCGTTGAGCAAGCTTTCAACAATCGAAGGTGCATCAAGGGGAACCCAACTAGTACTGAGTGGCCATTGATTATTAAATCGATGAACGCAATGTTTAAGAAAGAGTTCGAGCTTGATAAAGTGAAAAACAAATGGAAAAAGCACAAGGAAAAATAGAGAAAATTCAATGAGATTCTTAGTTATAGTGGTGTGGGATGAAATAGTCGAGAATGTACAATAAATGCATTAGAAGAATTCTGGGCCGACATTCGGAAGGTTTGATTAACCTACTGTTCATTATAATTTTCTAAAAGAGTAACAAATGTTAAAAAATTAAAACTATGATTTTTTCTTAATGTACAAACTAAGAACGAATATCGTGTATGCCAGAAGACTTCTTTCAAACACTACGAAGTGATAACCAAGATTTGTGGGAACAACAAAGAGGATGGAGAGTTTGCTGTGGGAGCTGGAGCAAGTGAATCACAAGAAGTTTCAACTGTAGGGGATGGTATGCAAAATAGTCATGTTGGTCGTGTATCAATTGGCCTTAGCAGCAAGGCTACTTGCTCTTTTGGAAGTAGGAAGAGAAGTAGAGATTCAAGTAAAACCTATTCCTCTATGGGATTGGGTAAGTTAGAATTGAAGGATCGTTTGTTGGCCGCATATGAAAAAAAGGTTGATTTGCTGCAGCAGAAAATGGACAAAAAGGATAGAATTTCAAGTGACGCAAACAAACAATGTCTTGAGCGGATTTGTTCAATCCCAAACATAAGCCATAACGGAATAGTTGCCATGATTCAATATATCAAGCAAGATGATGATGCTAAATTCTTCATATTGAACATAGATGAAGGTTCGTTGAGGAAGTTGGTGGAGTACGTGGTTGAGCGAGATCCTTTTTTCAATAGTCAGCCTGCATTCGATACTCCGACGGATGACTGATGGCTTTGTTATATTGTTGTACACCTTTCCCTTTTATTAGACTTGAGAACCCTTGCAACTAACATTGCTCGTTGTCTTCGATCTGTTGGTTTTTTATGCTTGTTATGTTTGGTTTGGATCTATTCTGTACTTTGGCTTGCATTAGTTATTGTTTACAAATTCGAGGAATATGAGGTGATGGTTGATTCTGGTGGAACTCAATATATAGTTTGGAACAAATTATGCTGGTAGTCGTAATATATCTACTTTTTAATTAATTGAATTTATTTCCTTTTGTGGTTGGTTATATTAAATTGACTTATTTCTATGTATACTAATTGCATATGTTGTGCTTTTTATTATTTGTTATATGTTTTAATTTATTTTATTTGAATGCGTATGTATAAAGGATAAAGAAGCCAAATATGTCAAGTAGTACAGATGAGGATTTCGATGATGAATATGATGCTTTAGTTGAAGATGTCTTCTTAGAGGAGATTTTCTTAAAGGATAAACAAAGACTATACCAATTTATGTAAAATTGTAGTTATTCAGGGTATGAATACGTTAATGATTTATTAGTTGGCCACCATGAAAGTTTTCGTTCAACCTTTCACATGTCCGCAGAGACCTTCATACGACTTAGACACTTGTTAGTGTCTCGAGATCTTATAAGAGACACTCAGAATATGACAACTACTGAGCAAATGACTGTCTTTCTTCGTGTTATAACACATAGTGCAAGTGCTCGAGATACTGCAGAGTTCTTACAACACTCACTGAACACAATCAGTCGATATTTCAACACCCTTCTGAATGTCATGTTTTCACTCGTCGACGAATTCTCGAAACCACCAGATCAAAATGCAACTTTATCAATAGGCAATTTCAAGATATAACCTCCAATTGGTTTTGCTTGTAATAATTTAATAAAATCTGCATAAAATTTCTCATGTAATAAAGGTGTCCTTTTTTAATTACAGAATGCAGTCGGTGCGATTGACGGAACACATATATCTGCTCTTGTCAAGCTTGAACTGCACGACAGGTTCATTAATAAAAAGGGTTATATGTCACAGAATGTCATGATAGCTGTTGGATTTAATAGGATGATTCAATATATAGCAGCTGGTTGGGGTGGTTCTGCTTCAGACATGTTTGTGTTACGTTGGAGTTTAGAGAGATAATTTTAGTGTTTCATATAGTATGTACTGTTTAATTTGACAAACACGCTAAAATCATTCTTAGAATTTGTATTATTGTTTATTTTTTTTGTTATAGGGAAATATTACCTGGTAGATTCTGGATACACAAATATTGATAAGTTTGTAGCTTCATATCGAGGATTTCGATACCACTTAAGCAATTACCGCCATGCTATACAACGACAATACCCAAGTAAGGAGGAGTTGTATAACCATAAGCATGCATAGTGCAGGAATATCGTTGAGCATACATTTGGTGTTTTAAAGAGGAAATTTAAAATTTTAAAAGAGATGAAACAGTTTAAATTCAACACACAAGTGAAAGTTGTTGTCTGTGTAGTATTATATAACTTTATCTTGGTAAATGAGGATGAACAGAGAGATGATGATAGCACGATTGATGACAGTTCTGATTTAAATGAAGAACTAGACGAGGAACCTGTGGAGCAGTTAACTTTTTCGAATACTTTTATAGGTGATAATAGACTTAAAGATAGGCTAAGACATGACATTGCAGATTCACTGTGGGAAGAACATTTGCGTGAGTTTACCTCTTTACATATGATTAACAACTAAATGTTATTTGGTACTATACTTTATTATTTTTATGTCATTCTTTGCAGGACATGTTAACCCAACTTAGTAAGTGACTGAATTTCAGTTAAATGCCATTTCATTCAACTTTTATAATCTATGTACGTTCATTTGATTGGTTATTTAAGCGTAACATTATACCCATATTTCTTTGTCTTTTCCTTTTATTGTCACTTATTATGATCTTCCTCCTCATGCAGATGTCGTACTATGTGGTGTTAGAGGGGCGTCAGCAAGGTGTGTATGATTGTTGGGAGATTGCCACATACAGGCCCATCGGTATTCCGGAGCACTGTACTACAAAATATCAACTAAGGAGGAAGGTGAACGTCGTTTGCAGGAATATCTTCAGAAGCATACAACCCAGTCAGTCGCTGTAGATGATGTGGATGTTAAACAAAAAGATCAAGCGCAGTGCAGCTTGCTAGCAAACAAGGTATCTAAAGAGGAGATGCAAATTGGGCTACTTGCTTGCTATTTTGCTGCGTTGATGACACACACGAAAAGTGATGTGAAGAAATAGCATTATAAGACTCCTTATCTTGGACCGTTGTAGCTCAATAGGTTTATGATGACTTGAGTTGTGAACTTATTAATACTTTGTAGTTTTATTGGTATGCTTGTTTGTTGTGATGTGAAGTTACGTTGAACTGTCAATCCAAAACTTATATTTATTCTACTTGAAACTGTTCCTTTTCATCTCTAAATTTATATATGTTTGATAATTTACTTAAATTTATTATGTATATGATATTTTTTTAAATACTTGTTCAAATGAGATGATGAGATATATGCTTTTATATTTTGGTGTATTGATTATATGTAAATTTTTTTGTATGATGTGTGATATATAAAGTAAACATACAATTAATTAACAATATGTGTACTAATTATGACTATATGTGAAGTACGAGTTCAAATGATTTTTGTTTAGGTGAGATGAATTTGATTTGATTCAAATTCAAACTCTTGTCGGGCAGTATCCAGCTGCATACGGTTAATATTTACATAATTAAATAGGAACCAAATTTATTTATTATTAATTTTCAAAAATAATTTCTCTTAATTTAAAACATGTATAATAATAATTATGAATATATGTGAAATACAAGTTTAGTTGATCTTTGTTCGCGTGAGATGGCTTTGTTTGAATCAAAGTTGATTTTGTCGAGTGATAAATGGACATACGTACATGTATCTAGCTGCATGCAGTTTATATTTACGTAAGTTTTAGATTTATACTACATAAATTAAATTTGTTAAAAAGTAAAATTAAATGGGAATCAATTTTATTATTTTCTATTTTCAGTAATTATTTAATTAAAAAAAAGTATAATAATTATAAATATCTTGCATAAGTATCAGTTTAGTTGATTTTTGCTCGAGTGAGATGAACTTAGTTCGAATCAAATTCGAATTCTTATCGAGTTGCATACAATTGGTAAGTTTTAAATTTATACTGCATAAACCTAAATTAATATTAAAAAATAAAATTACAAAGGAATCAATTTTATTTTTTTTAGTTTTCAAAAATATCTTCACATAATTTAAAACATATGTAATAACAATTATGAATATATGTGAAATACGAGTTTAGTTGACCTTAGTTCGAATGAGTTAACTTTGGTTTGAATCAAAGTTAATTTTACTTAATTACTTAGATCATAAACTAATTTGAATAAATGGCTTATAATACTGAGTTAGTGCAGATATTGTACTTTTAACCAAACATGAATTTTTACTCTCTTACCAAAAGGCCTAAAAGGCCTGGCTAAAAAAACTCAAGGCAACCTAGGCCGGCAACCAAACAGTGCCTAAAAGTTGGGATCACGTTACTACTTATATAGCTTAGGAACTCCGATTCCTTTTCGATATAGAATGATTTATTCCTGTGCTCCTCTCTCTCTAACCTAGAAGCATGTATTGAGCTTCAAACCAGGTCGCTTAGGGTTACTCACCCTTTTCAGCTATGGGTGTCACAATAGTTCATACATCATGATTGATATAATATCTAAATAGCCCTTTAACCATCTATACCTCATCCTTTTTGGTATCTTATAAATGGTGAAGACCTAGATAAAAGCAATCAAAAATAGGACAAGGAGTGTGTATAGTAGCAACAAGACAACCATCATTAATACCAAATGTTCCCTAGCAATGGAGAATACAAGCAGTAGCATTATTTCCATCAACTTTAAGAGTTTTTCCTATATTGTCAAGAAAAATATTCAACCTCATTGTAGTAAGAAGCAATCGAGGTACGGCTAGAAGAAGGTGAATGACCAAGACTTGGTAAATTAGTTTCAAGAATGAAATAGCTTGAAAGAGCGGACGAATAGGGTATCTAGAGAACATTAGAGAGTAGAATTAAATGTAGCATTTGCTCGACGTTTCATCCCATGGATGAAGCAAAAATAGAATCAAATCTCATCATTACCCATTTATACATGTTAAAATTCAGTGCAGCTTCATAGTTTCCTATATAGACAGATGATTTGCATCATTTTGGGCACAGACTAGAGTTGATGGGACACTCATTCCATAATGAACAATCTGTTTATGTACCCAAGTTTGTCTGGTGTGTCCATTTGGGAACAAACTATCTAATTTAATTGTTTGATAAGCTACCTGAGTTTCTTTCTCTGAAACTGAATGGACTGCCTAATCCAGTTGACGTACCATTCGATCATGTAACCTTATTTACTCATTTTGTTTTTTGTTATCTTTAAGGGCTTTTCAATCAATGTTCTTGCACTAAACCTACTAGTAGTAGGGAGAATATATTTACATCTCACATTCAAATATTCAAATTCAAGAAAATGGGTCAAGCATTCTAAGTTCTCTCCAACTTGTAGTTATAAATCTGTCCTTGGGAAGTAGTTTTTAAGAATGCTATCTGATTTTATGTGCTCACAAACTTGAGTAAAATGTCACCATGTCCAACATAATCACATATGAAGTAATCAATATTTGTGTGCTTCATTCATGAGCGTTGAATAACATTTCTTGATAAGTTCATTACGCTCAAGTTATCACATTGAATGAGAAGACTGTTTAATTCAAAATCAAAATCTCTTAAATGATGAGATTAGCAAAATAATTTGAACTACATAACTACTGGTATCGACATACTTTATTTCTGTGGTAGAGAGCAATATAAGTTCGCATTTTGCCCAACCATGACACTACGCTGTGACAAAGAAATTGAAATATACCCAATATGCACTTTCTATTCACTTTGCATTCAAAAGAGTAGGCATCTTATATTTTGCAAGTGTACAAGATTGAGCTTCTAGGATACCAAAATCTTAGTGTTTGTATGCCATTAAGGTGTGTTTCATCGTTGCTAGGTAAGCACTCTGTGAAAGACTTAAAACCTATTGTGATATCCTGAAATTTTATTTGAAGTTAAAAGAAATTGAAATATAATTTAATTTGAAATTTAAAAATTAAAGCTAATTTTGACTGCAAATGAAGGATTTTGGGACCTAAAATACATAATTTTTTGACCTATTTATAAGAGATTGGAAATAGGGGGATTAAAATGCAATTGTTCCATTAATCAGATAGGAACAGCCGCAGGAACAGCCTTCGCCTCTGCCTTTTCCGCGTCGCCTGCGCTTGGAGAGAGAAGGATTTCTCTCTTGCCCTCTCAGTTTCTCTCTGTCCGCGCCAGCTTCTTTCCGTTTGCTGGTTTCCGCCGAGTTCAAGGAAACAGCAGCAACAGCAGTGCCAGCTGCAGGAAAACAGAAAGGAGGAAAA
This sequence comes from Apostasia ramifera, assembly GCA_019297695.1. NCBI lineage: Eukaryota > Viridiplantae > Streptophyta > Magnoliopsida > Asparagales > Orchidaceae > Apostasia > Apostasia ramifera. Next base: position 15,659 of record JAEMOT010003872.1, on the reverse strand, counting down.
GGAAAAGAAGGAGGAGGATAAAAGGAAGAGGAAGAAAGGAAGAGCTAGTGAGAAGCGATTCCAAGCTTAGCCAAAACAGTAAATCGGTAGATAATCCTTTCTCTAAAGTTGATATTGATATATTATTGTGTTGAGAAAATAAATTAATGTTGTGAGAATTTAGGAATTGTGCAATTATATCATGTATTCTATTAATTGCATAAGGAGAAATCAAAGAGGGATTTCAGGCCTAGCCAAAACAGTAAATCAGTAGGTAATTCTTTCCCTTAAGTTGATATTGAATTATTATAAGTTGTGAATATAATTTAATGTATCGAGAATATGAAATTATGTTATTATGCTGTGTATGTTCTTAATTGAGCAAAAGAATGTGTGATTTGTTTGTCTGTGAGGTGATGTGATACTAATGAATTTTTGTATACCAAGAACCGATAAGGGCGGCGAGTTTCCTATATATATGTTATTTCGATGAGGGCGGGGAGTGTACGCCAGGTGATGTCCTAAAGTAATCTCCGATGCAAGGTGAGGCTCCTGTCAAGCTTTTTAGGATAACAAGCTGTAAGAACTTTTGTCAAGCTTCTAAGTGAAAGGGTATGAAAATAATAGATTCACATCACTAAATAGAATAATATTATGTTACGACGAAATAAAGTGAGTTCAATGATAAGATAAATTATGATAATTAATATGTATATTACATTGATATTATGCCGTTAAGATATATGATATGGTATGTAAATGCTATAATTGGGTGATGAGTTGTTACAAGAAGGTCTTTGATCAAGTAAAAAAAGAAAAGATATTTGCATTCATGATTTAAAGGCAATGATGATGACTAAAGGCAGGTTTCTTACAAGAAATCACACATGCCTAGCTCGAGCTTGATTTATGTGATTAGGCGCGACGGCGTCCATGACCTTTAGGGCTGATGAGAAAATGATTGAGGCATTTGAGGTGATTGGTTGAAAAACCTGGGTCCCAAAAATATAAATAATGGAATTATTATTTATAGTAAAGACGATTATAATATTGATATTAAGTATAATATTTTAAGTGTATCTTGGATATTGAAATTGTTGTAGTAGAGATTGATTTTATTTCTGGTTTGATTCTACATGGAATTGTTGTAGTAGAAATTGATTTTATTTCTGGTTTGATTCTAAATACATGAGATGTATTCAATTTGTATGTAGTGTTGAATTGATTATTATTATTTTAGATATTGTTTTATCTACTGGGTCTGTATTAACAGACTCCTGCCATTTGTGAGGCAGGTGTGGTACTAGAAGGACCACCGGACAAGGGAAGAAAAGTTAAAGGTAATTCTAAATTGTGACAGTTAAGAATTTGAGTTGAGGATTTTGTAAAAAAAAAATAATAATAATACTTTTCTGGCGTCTGGGAAACCGGGACGTCACACCTATAATACACGTCAACACAAAAACATAATGTTAGGTCTACTAGTTGTCAAGTGAAAGAGTGATCCTATCATAATACAGCATTTCATCAACGGTTTACCATTTTCATCTTTATCTAGATTTGAAGTAATCACTGATGTTCTCTGTCAATTAAAAATATCAAACTCCAACCGGTTAACTCCATTGTGCAGTAAGTTTGGGATATGGACATTCTATTTTATTCTTAACATGGAGTTTGAGAAGGAAATTTAATTCACCCATCATATTCATTTGTAACAAATAGAGTTGTGTCAACTTTTCCTTTTGAAAAACCATTTTCAAGTAGGTAAGTGTTAAATCTTCAATATCATTCCCATAGACTTTGCTTAATCCAAATAGACCTTTTTAAGTTTAAATACCTTGTTAGAGAATTTATTGCTCTCAAGTTTAAATACCATCTTCAACTCAAAGCTTCACAACCATCCGTCCATTGCAACTAATAGCAGAAAAGCCTTTACACCAAGATCTTCCACTATATAAGGCATGAACAAACTCTAACACGTAACATCAACTCATGCTGGGGGAAACCATACCCTTTTCAGACCTCCTTACATACATAAAACAATAGGTACAAGACAGTTTTTGAGAATGTATTCTCGAAAATGGCTTCCTTCCTCATGCAAATAAGATATGTGAGGTTGAAGCTCAATAAGTTGTAGGCTAGGGAAGGTTTTCAAATTTAGAGAGCAAGAGAGTTTGGAATTTCAAAATTTTCAAAAGGATATTTCAAATTGATTCCGGCTTTATTTATGGATGATCAGACTGACTTGAAATTCAAATTCAAATTTTAAACAGTTTAATTAAGGGTTAATTATGAAAAAGTCCCTATAGTTAACTCATAATTATTGTTTGATCTACGATTTTCAAAAACTTGTTGAAAGGTCTCTATTTTAAAAATATCATAACAATAAAGGGCACTGTAAATTATAATTATTATATAATAGGTCCCTACTAATAATTTCGATCAATATTTAGGGAATATTCTATTTAAAATATTTTAAAATTCTGTTTTTAGCCCCCTTCCCCATCCCTCTCTCTCTCCCTCTCTCTCCCTCTCTCTCTCCCTCCCTCCCTTTCCCTCTCTCCCTCTCTCTCCCTCTCCCTCCCTCTCCCGAGTAGGCGCGCGGGCTCCGGGGGCAGGCACTCTGACAACCTGCCCCCTCCCTCCCTCTCCCGAGTAGGCGCGCGGGCTCCGGGGGCAGGCACTTTGACAACCTGCCCCCCTTCTCTCCCTCTCTCCCTCCCTCCCCCTCCCTCCCTCTCCCTCCCCCCCTCACTTTCTCAGCACGCTCACCGGTAGCCCTCCCCCTCTCCCACCCTCTCCCCCTCTCCCTCTCCCTCTCTCGGAGAGGTGCCAGTGATAAGGCGATGGTGGCAAAGCGACATCGATGAGGCAGCAACAGCGGCAAAGCGGTGTCGAAGGGGCAATAGCAAAGGCAAGGCGGCGTCGACGAGGCAATGGCGGATAGCAAAACTATGACAATTTTCAAAAGTGTTATGGACAAGATTAGAAATCTATTGAATTTGACAGCGGAGAAACCTTCTATGTAATATTGGGTAAACAGTAGGAACCTTTCAGAAGTTTTTGAAAACCATAAACCAAACAGTAATTATGAGTTAACTACGAGGACCTTTCAGTAATTAACCCTTTAATCAAATATAAAGTTAGATTGCTTACATTTAGAATTGAAGCTGTGGTTGTTTTTGTTTTTGCATATATGGATTTGGTGTACCATCTCCTTACAATTTTGAATCTGAAGAAAATTAGGAATGACAACCAATTTGAATTGGATCATCCAATGAGTTCAATTTGAATTGGATCATCCAATGAGTTCAATTTGAATTAACTGAACTAACATTTTGGTTGGATCGTCTAATTAGTTTTATCAATAGTACGAATAGACCAAACAGATGATCTATTCCGTCTTTCTGATCTGAATTAGATCAATCCGTCCAGTCAAGTAATCTTAATCATCTTTACAATTTTAGAATTAAGCAATTTCATTTTTTTACATCGTTTTATTTGATATTTGCGCTTGTTAAAAATCTTATTCTACAAATATTTAAATGCTTATATTGTAATATTAGTTTTAAAATATTTTAAGGCTGGAGCAATTACATACATGCCACTAAAATGTAGTTATTTTAAATATTTAATACCCAAATCTTTAATGTTACATATTAGCCACAAAGATCATATGAAAATTACAACATTTTGTTATATAAATGCCACAACTTTGCAACATGAGTTCTACCTGAATAATAATTTTCATTTGATTTTTGTATCCAATATGTAATATTAAAAATTTAGATATTAAATATGTAAAATCGCTAAATTTTACTAGTATGTATTTAATTATCCTTTAAGACAATTTTTATATTTTTCACTTATTCACAGTTAAATTATCTAAGTAACTATTTTATGCTCGGAGCATACCACGAGAAAATAAAAGTGGTCTTGAGCTTAATTTTTTCAACTTATCCATTGCCGCATCAAATTTCAAGGTATATTTGAACTCAAGCTTGACTTTGGTTCTGTCAACGTCTTAGTCTTCTAAACCCATCTTAGTTATAGTATACAAACAAAATTATTAAACTTCACTATTAATAGATTGTTACCATTAAAAACAATTAAGCTAACTGAGGTAATAATAGTATATGTCTATGAAGCACCGATACTTCATGGAGCCTAACGTATCCGTATCGGATACTGATACTCCCAGATACTCCACCGATACGTATCTGATACGCCACATGGCGTATCAAATTTTATTTTAAATTTTTAAAAATCCGATACTCGCCTGATACTCGCCCGATACTTGCCCGATACTTTTCGATTCTTCTAATTAAAGAAAAATATGTTGAAACAGTTGGCCTGACCTATACGATAAAAATAAAAAATATATTATACATAAAACACAACTCACGCATAGACTCAAATAATAAGATTGAAAGATATACTGAACTCACACAATTGAGATTGTAAAATGCTTAATGCACGCTAGTATTTCGGCAATAGAAAAAGAATTTGGTATTCGCAAGCAACTGTATTATCTAGTTTTTTTATATCAACCATACTATCTTTGCTTCTATTAAACACCGATCATTTTTTTTTTACTTTAATCAAACTCATATTATGAAAATAATAGAACTTTGGTCTTTTTTATTTTATTTATTTATCTAGTTAAGACTCAGAGAGAGGAGAGTATATATCTACTTTAACTAGATTAGTATATATGAGTTTATGTCATTTATCTATATTATTTTCAATTATATGTCGTTTGCATCATGCTAATTAATTGAGGTTAGATTTAAATTAAAACTGAAACTAATTTACTAATGTATATTTAACTCTCATCTTATTTAGATGATTTGTGATAGGTAGAAAGTAATTAAATAAATTTTAAAATATTATTTTAATTTAAAATCTTTTAAATTCAATTGTTGTTGAAGGATATTTTTATTTCTTGTAGTTCAATTGTCTATAATATTGTTTTAGTGATATTAATAATGTTTAAAAAAATATAATTAATTTGAAAAAAAATTTAAAAGATATTTTTGAAAATTATAACAATAAAATGTATAAGTTATTATAATCTACAATAGATTTATATCTTAAATATGAGAATATGACGTATTATACATAAATATAACTGCCGCATCCTGACGTATCGGTATCCTACTTTTTTTAAATTTGGCGTATCGTCGTATACCGTTGGTATCGTATCTGTATCACCGTATCGTACTCGTGCTTCATAGGTATATGTGTTCCCTAACAAATAGGATAGAGAACAAGTTACATCATAAATGTGCTATAAAGGAGAATGCGTCAAAATTTTATTTAGTAATATCATTAACTAATTAATTAACTAAATGGGCACACCAAGTTAATTATTAATAAAAGGAATATCATTCGGAGTCTGGCATTTGTGGCAAGACTCCAAATTGGAGTTTGACTTTCGTGGCTAGACTCTATCCAGACTTCACTCGAACTATATCTTTTTGTAATTTTAAAACCTTTCTAAAATGTATGTCATTCAACTTAATTGATTTGCTTTATTCATAACTATTTTTTTTTATTGAATATTCATAAACTATTATATTAAAATGATTTACAAAACAGAATGAATTTAAATATAGACATATATATATATATGTGTGTGTTAAATTTAAACACAAACGTAGATTTGCAATCTATGCTACATACATTTGTTAGCAAAATTATAATTATATTTCATGACATTTTTAATATTAATAAACCATAATAATAAAATATAGATGGCTCATTTGCACTATATGTGAAGCCACTAGACATAGCTGCAACGAATAATGATCCAAATGAGGAAACACTGGGTGATAAAGTTACTGCAGATACACTGACACATGTGGGACATCGTCAATCACTTAATACTTATACTTCTAGAAGCGATGCGATTCTTTCATAAAAGAAATCGAGAGAGATGATGCGTATATTTTCTTGCTTGGTTTGGATGTGTAGAAAGATATTTGATATATATATTTTATTATTCAACATGTTGAAGTTTTATTATGAATTTTATATCATTTTCAGTAATATCTTTAATATATACTTTATTGTAATTGAGCCTAATCTATTGATATGTATTAGGACTCCCATATCTCATAAATATTTTGTGACTAGCGAAGAGGTAATTGAATGACCTCTGTGGTGTTACTTCAAGTTTAAAATTTTCTAAAACTCAATAACTATTGGATGACGTTTTCAATTTTCAAGTGGATTGTCTATAATATTGTTTTTAATAGTATTAAGAATGTTTGAGAATATAAAGTTGAAATTAATTTTAAGAAAATTTAAAAGATATTTTTAAAATTCATATCAACAAGTTATACAAATCATTGTGGTCTACTATATAAGCTACGTTTTAAATATATAATATTTCACGTTAAAAATATGATACTATGATTTGTCATATCATCGTATTTGTATTACATCCTATTAGTATCCCTGCATCGTACCTATATTTCTTAGGATAAAGGAGATCTAAAAGACCAAAGTGTCCACCAAATGGACAAGGAAATTATTTTTTTGTATCAATGAGTAGAATAAAGTACTTCTCAACAAACTAAAACATGAACAAGCTCATTAAATGCTGAACATACCAAAAAAACCTGATAGTTCAATATTGCAACTAATAGAAAATCACTAAATATCATGTCACTTCTAATTTGATCCTTGTTATGACAATGCAGGACACAAGCAGTACTAGCAGAAGCTAAAGGTAGACAGTTACCTGCCAAAAGGAACTCCCCAGAAGGATGAAATGATACAGACCTCACGTTATGAGTATCCTACATATAGTAGCAAGTAACATCTAGTGAACAGCATTAAGCTATCAGTAAAATTAAAAAAAAAGGAAAAAAAAACCCATAACTTGAATAGACGTTTCAGAGCACGCACTGACGGACGTGATGGAATGTAACTAGGAGGGGTAGAGAGAAATAACCTGTATAACTCTAAAGGCTTTCCTTGAAACTGTTTTAGATATTTCAAAAAACCTGAAAGGTTTTAAGAGCACGTCATAAGATTTTATTTAATTAAAAAATGGGCAAATATAAAGTTTGATTAAAATAATAAATAAACAAACTCCTCAACTTACATTCAAATAAATATCGCTCTATTAATTTCAACACAACCAGATGAAAAGGCATATCTAATACATGTAGCACCAAATAATGCATGTTAAGGGAAGGTTGATACAATCAGCCATACGCAAGCAACGCATAAATGTTATTTCATCAACTTAAAAACACGAGGTTAAGTCACCATGGAGGATTCCAACCATAAAATTTATTTCCCTGCCAGGGCAAACTGTTGAGCATCCATGTTTATATATGATTATATTGAATTACAGTAGCTTCTGTGCCTATTTGCTTTTTCTACTTCATTTTATTCACACATTTGCAAGCAATGATAAACCAAAATGTGTCCCAAATTATGAAAAAAATAAAAGTGATACACTAGAAGCTACACCTTACGGAAGGCTCCTCCATTCTCAGTGAGTTCCAGTTAGTTATTTTATGCATTGTGCGACCCCCTAATGCCACGATTGCCATTCCAACCCCAATTCAGAGCCACACCGGCTACTCCTACCTTGAGACAATGTCTAGTACGGTCAAGTCAAACTTGGTGAGCCTTTGCTCTACTTTGCAAACCACGCTAGCGCCATACTAGGCATGGGCAATCGTCTTACTAGCAACTCCCCAGCTACCCCCATCCAAGGCTCTACATGATCAGATCCCAACTGTGTTGGACAGATGACGTCTAGCACATAGCCCTATCCCTTATAGCCCCACTACATTTATAAATTCAGCTCCATCACCTGCCACAATTCTAGAGTCGCCTTCTCACGTGATGTGAAGATGGGGGAGATGTACACCACTCACCAGCACCACACAAAGCAGGTGAAATCCATTATCGCAGCTGTTGCCCATGGTGGACACATGACTGACGAGCTACTAGGCCTAACTCTGATCCATCTCAGGTTGGCAACCACCACTCTGCGCATTAAGTCCTCTGTCAGAAGGGGCGACCCCTTCCCAAAGGGTTTGTAGCCTAACACGTTGCAAATTTCGGATGGGAATTCCTTACCACCTCTGATACACAACCCCTCACTATCTCACGCTGCTATAGCACAGCACCATCCGTCCAACGATGCCTTAGGTTTCTTTGTCAGTCGTTGCAAGTGCTACCCAGGCACAGCAAGCACCCCTAGCTCCACCAACTACAACAGACTTACCCACCTTTCAAAAAAAAAACCTTCCAAAAAGACGCGAGGCACCTCAACAAAGTCTAGAAGAGTAATTGAGGTTGTACATCTACCATTTCTTCGTTGTTGCTATCCAAGCAGGTGACATCCATCCTGTAATGCTATTGTATGCCTTCCGCAAGCAACTCAAGAAAGATAGAGATCATGCTAGGTCCCTCCAACTCTCCGGAGTTGACCACCAGCACTAATGTTCATAATGTTGAATGTATAGCGTCTAGGAACAAGGCCTTAGCCCCTTAGCCCATGGAGGAGCCTAGGAAGCAAAATTCAAAGTAGGTAAGATGTCTCGTTCGAGGCATAGCAAACGCTTCAAGAAACATAAGGAGGCTGTCAAGGAAAAGGTATCCTTTAATAACCAGTAGCATCACCAATTCAATCAGCCACTCAAGAAAGGTTTTGCGACAGTCCAACAAACAGGTCATGCACCAAAGACTAGCGTGCGATGACCGCCACAACCGGGAGTCAACCAGGACAATTATTGCGAGTTCTGCTAGCGCTACCATGAAACTACTCACCTTTATAGATCTGTCAAAGCTTTGCTTAGCAAGTTGCTATATGAAGGAAAGCTCAAGGAATTTGTTCTCCAAGTAAGGGCTAAAGCTACTAATGGCCAATAGAAGCCACACCGACCACGAGAAGTACCTACCCTTCCTAGGGCTCAAGCGACGAGAATTATCAACGCAATCTTCTCCTTTCAAACTCGAACTGACCATAAGAACTTAGCTAAAGTCGGAAGTGTTGCCTTACAACCTTCCTCCATCAATCCCCCACCGTCACTCGTAAAGATCCTTTGGATTGTGATAACTCTCACAATGGCCCAATCAAAGTTGTGGCTCAAATAACAAATATGATGTTCAGAGAATTCTTATAGATTTCTGAAGCTCTATTGACTTCGGCTTTGAGTCGACCTTCCTCCATGGTTCCTTCGGAGAGAGGTTCCACCCATTGGGAGTCATCCCCCCTACTCGTGTCCTTTGACGAAAACCAGTACACTATGAAGACGGTGAATTTCTAAGTAATGAAAGCCAAGTCAAGTTAAAAAAACCATCTAGACAAGGACCACTCTGAATTCCTTCAGGATAGTGATCTCCATTCCTCACCTCTAAATCAACTTCCCAATGCCATGTAGAGACCTGTAGGGACCCTAGGGCAATGTCCTATGCTTGGGGATGCAAAGCAACTCATAGTGGATGGGATGTGTAACATCCTGTGATCCACATGTAGCTTGTCTGCTTTAGCCTTAAGGAACTTGTGTAACTTGAGAACTTTCTAGAAAAAATATGTTAAACTCTATTGATTTTGATGAGTACAATTACTTTAGAATTAACGGACTAATCCTATTAGTATGCAATTAGGATAATCATCCTGCTTGAGGAAAATCATCCAAGTCGAAGAGAAGACAGAGCTTCACTTCATATTTATATTCTCACTTAATCTCATTCAATTTCTCTTAAACTTAATTATTTTATATCTTAATTTCTCTTTATTCCATCTGACAGCGTAAGTTGCATTATTCATCTCAGCCTAACTTAAGCTCAACTCTTTTCTCTTTCCTTTGACCATTGGAAGCTTCTCAAAAGGTCATATTTTGTATTTTATTTAACCATTGAAAATTTTCACTGTCATGCCAGGGGAGTAGCTTGTTTCCACTTTGGTGAACCATCCTTAAAACATGGGCAACCTGCCCTTTTATCTTTCCATAAAAGATAAATTGTTGACATCTCACCTACCGTTGTGCTTTATAGCAACACAACTAGAAACTTGAGCTGAGAAAAATAATTTCCTAAGCTATATTTATATTCAAGTGTGTGTGAAATTGCGGGTGTTCTCATTTATTATCTTATTTTATTCTAGCTACCATCATATTTTCTCTTACCTAGGAGTATTTTAAATCTTTTTCAGATTTTTTAATGGTTTGCCCTATTTGTTGTCTCAACTAAATACTTATTGGCTTAATTCCATTTACCAAGGAGGCATGTCTTTCATATCTATATTTTATACTTTTGGTATGATATGATCGAGTGGATTTTATATTGTCTTAATCCTCTTTCTCTCCAACAGTCCATTGCCACCAATACTCAATCTGTCATTTGTTGAGAATAAAAAGCCATTCACTGTTTTGTTGAAATAACATTCACTGAATTTTTTTTTTTAAGCCTGTTGTTGCTGTCCCAGCTCTCTTCCATCAAACTCAAAAATGTTCTCTTCTCTTCTCTGCTAAGCAAAAACTTACAAATATCTCTGAATGAGATCAATAACTTATGCAGTTCAATAACTCCCCTCCATTTTCAATGCAGTATGATTCATTCCTATGCCCCTCTTACTACTCATCATCCATCGTACAAGTCCGCCAAAAGCCATACTTTGCTCTAGTGATTCTCTTTTCTTGAGACATCACAAGACGATCACTCCCAAACCTCTTCGGCCATGAGTTATCATAGGCCCACTAGCTTCCAGCTAATTCGTCCTCAAACCACATCGTATTATAAGAGCTTGCCTTTGATACTATATTGTAACATCTTGTGTCCCAAATATAGAGATATTGTCCACTTTGGCTTTAGAAAACTACATAATTTGAGTACTTCTCGTAAGGTCACCTATCCTAATACTACTATAGCTCAAGTATACTTCATTACGTCATCAGTCTAATCGTTGTTCCCCAAATGGCGTCTCCTTTCCTTTTAATACACATTCTAGCTCACCTCATTCACAAAATTTCAACAACCACCAAGCTTTTTTCTCACTAGGTGGGGTTGGCTGTGAATTCATGCAATATTTGTTTGGTCAATTTTATGTTAGTTGTCAACTGCCTAATACAACCCTTCGCATTTCTCATCCGAGACTTAGGACTCTTGAACTATGAGTTATCAACCAAATTTCAAAATTTAAAATTAGCACACATTTGATTCAAATGAATAAAACACAAGCAAAAAGCATAAAAAAGAAATAACAATTATCAAAATTTTACAATTACCACCCAGTAAATCCTCAGAGAAGACATCAGAATAGTCGCACACAACTGACACATTCTGCAACTTAGTTGTTTTCGATTTAGCGTTAAGTGCGATCACAAGAAATGCGATACACCCTTTTTTCATTAATGAAATTTTCTTCCCTTGCCCATAATAAATTAAATCTGATGACACTAGAATATGAATTCTTATTCTCTTGACATTCTATAATCACTCGATTAGCAGACAAGTAGTTCATTCCCAAAATTATGTCAAATTCAGTAATGGGCACCGCAATAAACCTAGACTCAAAATGTGACATCTCGGCCATCAATACTCAACTTTTTCAATTCTACAATTTCTAGTAAACTTATTCATATTTTCTTATCACAATTAACAAATAGCAATAAACATCAATATATATATATACGTAGTAAGTGCAACCCATATCTACTCACATTCTCCATATGGGATCATAACCGTTTTGATACTATTTGTGACGTCTTAGATACTAATAACTCGGATATTTAAAAGAGAGGCCGAGTATTGGTAACCGGGACATCACACAAGATCCCAATCTTTAATCCTGATTAGTACAATTACCTTCGACCCCACTCCTATCATCACTATCATAGGTAAAGCAACGTGAAGTTAAGTCATCGAGAGAACAAACCACAAAAGATAACCTCTTCATCACATGCTCAGAGATGAAAGAATGTGATGCTCCAAAATCAAATAAAGCAATTATTAGTAAGTAACAAGAATGAAGGGTCCCTGTTATGGCATTAAGAGATTTTTGGGCCTCTTGTTGCGTCAGGGAGTATATACATGGTTATGCAACCAGTCCTCCAGTCTATGCTCTGCACGTACGTCCAGTCGTTGGTTACTACTCCAGCCCTATAGCCTCCTCTAAAAGCCGATGCAACAAAAGCTGGTTGGGATACTGATGTAATCAGCTCTATTGACCCGCTATCCTCAAATGGTCACAATTTATTCTAGTGCCAATAGATTACTTCTCCAAGTAGGCCAAAGCAATCCCATTAAGGGAGGTAAAAGCAAACATCATGAAGTTTTTTTGGGACCATATTGCCCACCACTTAAGGATTCCTCGACGGATAACATCCGATAATGGCCCTGCCATTAGGAGTACCCAATTTGCCAGAAGTGCTCTGGGTTTATCGCACGACTTACAAAATGGGAATTGGGACCACCTCATACTCATTAGTTTTCAGGGTAGTGGTTGTACTTCGTTTTGAAATCGACATCCCATCTTTGCGAATGGCCATCTGATTGGATTTAGTAGTAGAAAGGAACACCTGACTAAGGCTAGCAGAGCTAGACATGGCTAAATGAGACACGATTCCAGGCATAACAAATCTGGAGAGTTATAGAGTTAGAATGGCTAGGGATCATGTCCATCTGTTGCGATTGCGAAGCTTACTACAGGAGTGCTAGTACTCGCCAGGTGTCGTCGTATAATCCTCATAAACATGTGGAAGGAAACTTTGAGCCAAATTTGGAGTGCCCCTGTGCCATTGGAAAGGCATATGAAGGAGACTCATACTAGTTAGTTGACATCCAAGGAGTCAAAGCAATGCCACTGAAGATATTTGTAAGACTACGCCTAACGCCCTTGTAAAATGCCAGAAGGCTAACCCTCAAAACTGCACTTCGAATCAAGCTTGAATGACAAATTTGAAGGCTATGAATAGATAAACCTAAGCTTTACTGAATGCAATTCGAGAGTATAGGCACCCTAAAGCTCCAAAAGTATGTTCCAAGGAGGTCGAGAAAGAGCCAAAATGGCTCAAAGGTCCAAGTTCAGGCTTCCCCTCAAGGCCAAAATAAAAATAAAAATATATTCAATGATGCCGATTTGAAAGTTCCGCATACAAGCATGAAGAAAACCTAAAGGTAAGCGTCTAGGTTGCTACTTCAGGAATACAAAAACAAGAGAAGAGGGTAAAACTTTTTACAAGCATGAATAAAAGATTTCACTCTTCGTTACTCCAGTATACAACAACAACCAACAACAACAACCAAGCCTTAATCCCACTAGGTGGGGTCGGCTACATGAATCCTTTGTTTCCATTGCGCTCTATTAATTCGACAAGTTTTACGCTGGCTGTCGACTGCCTAACGCAACCCTCCGCGTTTCTCATCCGGGACTTGGGACCCGGCAACGGCGCGTTAACCCTTTGCTTTATTTTGAAGATACAAAAATGGTTAGGAATAGAAGGAAAGGCATAAAAAAGAAAGAACAAGAAAAGAGTGACCTAGTTCTGATTGGCCCCTTCATGATCATCAAGATAACAGGACTCTCCTTCGCTTTTGAACAGCTCTTCATCATCAACTGCCAAGGCAGAGATAGTATCCTCACGGCTGATGTCGAAAAATTTGTTGTGTATGGGTTAGATATCCACGTAATATATTGCGCTAGATCTAATTCCTTCTGGTGTTATTCTATAACTGGTCCTAGCCATACGAAGATGGCAAGTGTGGTCCCACCAATCTCTTCATTACCTTTGCCATGAAGCTCAGCAAATTTGAGGGAATTCTTATACTCCCTCACTGCTGCCAACTTGAAGGCTTCATGTTTGCATATCCAAGTTAAACTCACTGTATTTTCAATACACAATTAATTTCAATGAGATGAGATTTAGATATAATCTTTGCCATCTAAGGAATGTTGGTTTCCATTAACAATAATCAAAAATAAGTCTATAATATTTTCATAATAACACATGGAATAAAACAACAATATATTAGAGTAGGCAAGGAACATTTAGCATCATACCAAGAAAGATAAATCAAAAACAAAGCAAATAAATTGACAAGGTATAAAGAAGAGTCATTAAATAGTAACTCATAGCAAAGAGAAAGTAAACATATCAAACATTCAATTTGTAAAGAAAAATTTGAATTTCTAAAAAACCAAAAGCCAACCCTTATGCCATTAATTTAATATAAAAAATTCAAGATCAAATAGAAGTCATCATAGTAATAAAGATTGTTGTTCAGGTTTCTTGCCCCACAAAAAAAGATCTAAATAGACATCAAGCAAAACTTCTAAAGTTAGTAGCAGAAAAAAGGTCAGACATACTTTATGGTATTGTCTTTTGCGCCAGATATCAATATTGTGCCTTGCGGATGAAAATCCAAATCATTAATTGACTGAAAAAAAAAGATAACAGAATATAAATGTTTAAAGTGACTCTACTATGTTTTTTTGGACGAAAAAGCAACTCCATTGTCGAAATGACTTAAAGAGTTTCATATTAACTGAAGAGCTTAGCCTAGTTAAATACTTTCATATATAGAAATAGTTGAAGGTAAACAAAAAGGAAATTTGATGCCATTATAAACATATGTATCGCATTATAAGGGATAACCATCATTATCATAAATCAAACATAAAACGAAAATGATGCAAAATGGTACAAACCATTAGGTGTTCAATTTCTGAGAATAGAAACAACTTCAGACTACTTCCAAAAAGAGGAAATTGAGACAAAACAAGTAAAAAACCAAAACAGATCGTCAAAAATTTTGTTGAGCAACATTACATGAGGCTGCCTCTACATGCCGTACGCAGCCGCCTGCTGCAGTGTCGGCGATAATTCGACGCCACCTGCGTCGAGATCGCTCAAACAGTAAAAAGGAAACTCCTCTCACAGCTCAATTCCAGTAGATCACCCCTCATCACTTGTCGATTCCTCCATTTATAGAAGCTGGAAGTGGACGGTCGGTTTGCGTAGCCTGCACGAGCGACGCGTAGCCGACAGTTAGTGAAGACGATCGTGGCTGGTGGTTGCACGAGTGGAGCGCGTGGTCAGCAAAAAGAACCGCCGAACCCGCTGGAATCGGCGTTGTGGATCAATGATGCGGGACAGATGAATGATAATACAGTTTAGAGATCAGCAATATTACAAAGCAGATTATTCACAAAATAATGGTAAATATCAGAGAATAATTTTGTGATGACTGAGAAATTAATTAAACCCACAAAAGCTGATTCCTTTCAAAATTTTAAATAAATTAGATCGAAGGTAATTGAAAAATTACCAATTCAGATTAAGGCGCAATCCGGTTTTTGAACAAATCAGAAAAGGGGAACAGGATTAAGGATCTCACAATATTTAACCAACCGTAATTTAAATTCGCTCAATAATGAAAGGTCGCACAGGTGGAACAAGTTCGAGCAAATCACAAGCGAGTAGAAAAATCAAGATTATTCGATTTTACCAAGTTAAAGGTTTTATTGAAATTCGTACCTGAGTCAGAAAGTTTCACAGACCAAGTTGTAATTCCTTCAAGAATTAGGGCTAGGCAGTGCCTCGTCGTAGCAGAGGGGGGGTGCGCGCGCGGAGCAGAGGCGCGGCGCGGGCCGGGTGTAGTCGCGCCCGGACTGCGAGTGCAAGTTGGGCGGTTGGCGGTGCGCGCGG
>JAEMOT010003871.1:305669-328056 GCA_019297695.1 Apostasia ramifera | reverse complement strand
TCCGCCCCCATCTTATCCTTGCAGACCTCGGGCAGCGCATCCACCTTCGCGACGGTTCGCATTTCAGGACCCATATTAATATTCGAGCCCTGACAATGCGGGGGGCTGATGTTAACACGTGGTTCCTGCGCTGCATCCTGGCCGAACACGTGGCGCCTGACAGGCCTGTACTTGATTGGTTATTGACTGACTCAGCTTCAAGTTTTGCAAAACTCTTGACCCAGGTCAAACATCGGGCACGAGGGTTCAACCTACCATCGTCCATGACGACCCAGGATTAAACTTCGTAACCTCGGGCACGAGGGTACGAGGTAACGCCTGTCACAATCAACTTCACCTAACCCCGCCGCTCTCCGTACGGGCGCTCCTTCCAAACGGAGGTACCGGCATTTAAAGCCATCATCCTCCTCGTACAGCTGCGGACCTCTCCGGTGACAGACAAGCGGCGCTCGGAGCCCATCCATCACCTTTCCTCCAGGAAACCAGGGTAGAGCTGTGCACGTCAACAGCTATAAAAATCACTGAACAGTCCTCCAGACAAAAAAAAAGACAGGACAAGAGGAGAAAAAAGGATATACATACAGAAAAAAAAAACTCTCAGGAAGGAGGGTTTTTCTCATTGTATCAGGACCCCAACTGAGGAGCTCCTTTCTTCTTCTTCTTCTTTCTCTTCTTCAACTCTTCTCAAAGCATTGTATAGCCTTCAAGGCTAGGCCTTTTTCCCATTAGTGAAACTTCTTCGCTGACCGACCGGTGGACGTAGGGGATTTCCTCCCTGAACCACCTTAAATCTCTGTGTGCTTTTCTGGTTGCTTCGGACTAAATCTTCTCCCTGAGCCTCTATTAACAGGCTCACCACCTCCTTTGCGCGCCGCCGTCTCCCGGAACTCTCTTTCTTTGGTGTTTCTTGGGATCCCCACATCCTACGTCAACAGATGCAGTTAAACTTCTTGTTCGTCGCCACTTTGGTTCGTCGCCTTGTCTCCAAGTTAGTGACCAGTATAGGTCAACATTTTCTTCTAGCGAGTATGCAAATTGAGTCCGTTGCTTCGAACATATTTATTAATTAACTGTGACATGATGGTAACTTAATATTATTATTTTTTGATATTGACATGATGGTAACTTATTGATCAAAATTTATGCTGTCAATGTTTGCAAAAAAAAATAATTTTTATGCTGCAAATTTTTATAATAATCAAAGGCAATTCAGCCACTACAAAAAAAAATAATAATAAAAAACAGCAATTTAGAGCCAATTGAACATTGAGCAGCTTAAAAAAAAAAAAATTTATATACAGAACACTGAATTCATCACAAATTATGTATTTCACCATCTTTTAATAAATATTACACATATCACATTCTGCTTATGGATTTTACATTTCTATTGTAATAATATAAATATAAAAAGAGTGTGATATATGTAATATTTACTAAAAGGTGGTGAAATATATAATTTATGATGAATTCAGTGTTATGTATGTAAATCTACCTAAAAACAAATAACATAAAAAAACTGTCATTGAGAATATTAAATATGAGGCTATAAAGGAATATTTGTTCAAATGTAGCTAATAATATTAATATTTACAGGATCAACCTCCATCCAGCGCACCAAGATAGAAACCCTAGAGATGCAGCTCAAATCGCCTCTTCCTCCTTGGCCTCCGCCGCAAAACTCTCGAAGCCATGGATGGACCTCTCGTAGGTCTCTCCGTCCCCCCACACGGCATAGGCGTCTTCCCCATGGATGGCATCGTCCCCTACCATCAGCGCCTCCTCGCTGAGTCGCAGGGGAACCACCAGCCTCACCACCAAGCAGATCACCGTAGTCACGACGACGTTGAGCGCGGCGACGAACGCGATCGCGGCGACCTGCATCCCCATCTGGCGGAACCCCGCGGCGGCCCTTCCGTCCTTGATGGCGTACGCGAGGCCGATGTACTTGGAATCGTCGCCGAAGAAGTAGCGCGCCAGTTTGGGATCTGCGAGGAGCCCGGTGAGGAGGCCGCCTAGGGTTCCGGCGATGGCATGGGTGTGGAAGATGGCGAGGGTGTCGTCGATTTTCTTGAGGAATCGGATGCGCTTGTGGAGGACCATCATAGTGAACCAGGGGATGCTACCGGAGAGCACGCCAACTAGGAGGGCGGCCCAGGACTGGATGAGGCCGGCGGCGGGGGTGATGGAGACGAGGCCGGTGATCATGCCCTGGACCGCGCCGATGACTGAGGGCTTGGAGAAGAAGAACATGTCGAGGAAGAGCCAGACGAGGAGACTGGTGGCTGTGCAGAGGTGAGTGTTGAAGATGGCAATGGAGGCGTCGAGGTTGGCGGCATAGGGGGCGCCGCCGTTAAACCCGGTCCAGCCCAGCCAGAGCATGCCGGCGCCGGTTAGGGTTAGCAGGATGTTGTTCGGAGGGAACCGCTCCCTGTCCTTGCTAACCCTCGGGCCCACCTGATTTGAAA
This sequence comes from Apostasia ramifera, assembly GCA_019297695.1. Taxonomy (NCBI): domain Eukaryota; kingdom Viridiplantae; phylum Streptophyta; class Magnoliopsida; order Asparagales; family Orchidaceae; genus Apostasia; species Apostasia ramifera. Next base: position 325,588 of record JAEMOT010003871.1, on the reverse strand, counting down.
AGGATAATTTTTTAGTTTAAAAAAAAGAAAATTATTAATTTTTCTTACAATGTTAAAGGCTTATTTGATTAAACTTAAAAAATAAGTAAAATTATATTTTAATAATATTTTAAATTTATTATAAATTTTAATAATATTTAATATCTAACATAAATTTCAAAGGTGTTATTTTTTATGGAGAAATAAACGTTGTTACCCAATAAGCGGCGGTAATTCCGGCGATCCCCGACGAGAGATGAATGACGAAGCCGCCGGCGAAATCCATGACTCCGGCCTTGAAGAGGAAGCCGTTAGGGCTCCAGATGCTGAAGCAGGCGATGGTGTAGGAGAAGGTGAGCCAGAGGGGCACGAACAGCATCCACGCCTTGAAATTCATCCTCCCCAGCAGCGCTCCGGCGATGAGGATGAGGGTGATGGCGGCAAAGACGAACTGGAAGTAGACAAGCGTGGCTGCCGGATACATCCCGGCGAACCCCTGTGCGGCGAGGAACTTGACGGTGAGGGCGGCGAGGTCCGGCCTGCCCCAGAACGGGAGAAGGGCCTCGCCGAAGGAGAGGCGGAAGGCCCAGGCGCACCAGCATACGAGGACCGCTGCGAAGGCGTAAAGGGCCATGAACGCCGAGTTGACCGCCCATTTCTTCTTCACGATGCTGCCGTAGAGGATGACGAGGCCGGGGACGCTCTGCAGGCCTACGAGCGTCGCCGCCGCCAGCTGCCACGAGTTGTCGCCCTTGTTCAGCCACTCCGGCGAGGAGTCACTGGGTAGCAGATTCTGAGGGATCGCCATGGGTTCTCCTTCTCTTTCCTTTCTCCTCTCTTCCTCACAGGGAGAGACAGAGCAGAGGAGGGGGAAGGGATCCCGCTGAGAACCACAGAGGTGAGGGCAAACAGAGGAGAAACAGGGTTATATAGATGGAGATGGGGAATTTGCAATAAAGTTCCATTGTAATATTGAATTTGCATTGACAAATTTCTAATTTACATTAATGCCGTACAACAGATGCCATATTTAGTCATTGCGTGTGGTTGGAATTTGGAAATTAATGCAATATCTTGCTGCTCTGATACTTTATTTCCTAAAAAATAATTAATGATATTTAAATATATATCACATAAATTTTTTTATATTATATTACACACTCTACTCACAAAATTCTCACTATATTATAATTTTTTTACTAAGAGAATATGTGTGTTATAATATACAAAAATTTATGCAATATATAGAAATTTCAAATAATTTTTTAAACTCCCAAAGTGAAATAAAAAATACCACATTATTAAGTAAATTATATTATTGAGTAAATTTCATTTGATACATATTGCTCATCTCTTTGTCATAGATAATTTTATCTCATCCTATTAAAATAATTAAAATTCAACTAATTATAAATGGTTAGAATTGGGAGTTCTATATAATTTATCATATTTTTTCTTACTATCATGTAAATATTGATATACCTCAATAAATACTCATTCCCAAACTCTAAATCCTCATAGCCTATGTTCAATGCTTCTGTTTAATTTTGAACATGTAAAAGTTGCATTAAAGTTTTCGATTTATTTTTCATGTTTTTGTTTTATGATAATTTATATTTGGTATGTTTATCATCTCCTTTTTTTTTCGTTATAAGGAACGTAGGGCAGTGAGGTTCGAAGGAATTGGATTCAAAACTTAGGACCTACCAGCAAATGAACCCAAATAATTAAAGTTTTATTTGTTTTTTATTTAAAAATGTTAATCTTTGCAAATTCAGATTTTGCATGGGGTCTTTTTTATAAAATACCAAACTGTAGAGGATCTCGGCGGGAGATACGGGGAGCTCGAATGGAATCAGAGAACCAATCGGAGAATCAGTTAGGAGAGAGGATTCGGGGGGCCCGCGCGCAGGGAAGGCTGGTTGGCGCCAGCGTGGATTCCCGCGTTGACGCGTTAGGGGTAATTTTGTCATTTGGTTTTCAGATTTTATGCGGTCTTCTTTAAATGCTGGTATTTTTTTTTTTAACAATAAAATTTTTTTTTTTCTTTTTTTAATTCCATAGGTAGCACCGTAGCAATGCTTCTATTGGGGCTGTTACCAGGTTGATTTCGAGCGAATCAAAGTCAACTCAAAATTAAAAATTTTGAGTTTAACTTGGCTCGAAATCGGTCCAAAATCGAAAGAGATATTATTCGAGCTGGCTCGGCTCGAAATGACTCGATTTTGAGTCTGCTCAAATCATGATTTGAATCGGCTCGTAATTGTAAACAAAATATTAAAAAGTTGTGTTTAAGAGGATTTGATCCTTGGATCTTGAAGAAATAAATTTTAAATCTCCTCGACTCTATCACTAAACCACTAACTAAATTTATGTAATAATATTTTATTAATACATATTTATATTATATATCAATATTATTTATACTATACATATAATTTCGAGTCAAATCGAATCATGTTTCGAGCGAGCTAGGCCCAACTCGAAATTGACTCGAAATGAACTCCGAGCCAAAATCCTTAGCTCATAATTCGATTCAAAATTTTCGAACTGATTTCAAGTCGATTCAAAAATCGAACGAGTTCCGAACGAGTTCCGAACGAGTTTCGAGTTTCGGATATTTTTAACACCCCTCGCTTCTAAGCAGGACCCAAAAAAACAGTTCCTAAGGTCCTGTTTAGTACGAGGATCAAAATTAAGACTAAAATAGTACTAATTTAAAATAATAATAATAATAATAATAAATTTTTTTAATCATTCTACACAAATTTTAATATAAAAAATATTATTTTACTTCACATACTCAATAATTTTTAATAAAAATATCAACTTTATTTCACGTCCTAGACCAAAATATTCGAATCAAGTATTTTGATTTAGAATTTGAAATAAAATTAATATTTATATTAAAAATTATTNGAAATTTATGTTCAATGAAAAATAAAAAAATTATTTAATATTAAAATTTATGTAATATAAGATATAAAATAAAATTTAAATATTTTTTAAATAAAATTAAAATTTTATGTACGGCTAAATTTAGTCATAAATTTTAAACTATTATAAAACAAATCTCAAGAATAAAAAAAAGTACCTTAATTTTCACTTAAAATTTTTCATAAAAATCTTATTTTACAAAATTTTAAATATACATACAAGCCTAGCTAAAATATAAAGGATAATGTGTTATAATGACAATTTAATAACTAAACTTGACGAAATTAATCTAAAAAAATTTTTGAATATGAGGAACTCAAATAATATGTTTTTGTTTTTTAGAGCTTATTTTTGCAAATCCCATATAGACAATTAAGCAAAGAGAAATTAAGTATATATGAGAACACATTTCACCCTCACAGATGTATCTTAAAATTAAAATTTTTTTATTGCGTTAAAGTGAATAATATTTATGATAATCGCTGTTACAAGCATGAAATTGAAGGCTATGGTGGCTTGGGGTCCTATGTACCAACGCATCCAGAGAGTACACATGGCAAAGATGCAGGAGAAGCTCAATGGCAGGCGCGTACAGTCAAGACCAATCTTCGGCTACGACGTCTGGCCTTCTATATCTTCAGCTGTGATGTCTGCCTTTCTGTATCATCTGTTACGATATTTTTATCGCAGCTCTCCTATACTATTGGCCAAGATATTTGATCACGGCTTTCTGCTAAGAAATTGACTTAAATTTATGCACTTATACAATTATTTCATGATGTATTAAGGTAATTTAATAGATTATTTATTGATAGATAATTATTATTTATATATTAAAGTAATTTAATTGAATAATTATGAATATGTAATTATAAAGTGATATATTAAAGCAATTTGATTAATTTATTTTTATTTAGTTTCTCATTGTCGCGTGGAGTAAAATTAAGACCAAAATAATACTAATTTAAAAAAATAATAATAATAATAAATAATTTTTTTATAAATAAATATTATTTTATTTTACATACTCAATAATTTTTAATAAAAATATCAATTTTATTTTACATCTTAAATCAAAATACTCAATTCTAGAATGTGAAATATATTTAATGAGTGCTAATTGCCCATTCTAAAAAAAATAAACAACTTAATTATTAAATTATTTATTATTAAAAATACTCAATAATTTTTTTATTATTAATTTTTTTATAAATCTTAAAATAAAATATATCACTTCAAACATTATTTATTATTTAAGTAAATATTATTTTAAAAAAATCATCCTTTTATTGAAGTTTGAAAAAAAAATCTACATATTAATAATTTTTTCTATCAACAAATATCTAAAACAAATTTGTTTATTTTATGATACAAAATCATGTTATCTAATTTATCAAAAAAATCATGTTTTCTAATAATTTTTTTTGTTTTTTATTTTTTTGATGGTTTTTATATTAACTTTTTTTATTTCATTGGCGTAGAGTGCTGGTTTCAGTATTACAAAAAAGGGATAATTATGCTCGATCTTTGAATTTAATACTTAATAACGCACAGATTCACGTTTTTTAAATTATAACATCGAGGTTCAAGAGTTTTAATAAATTATCAAATAGATTTTTTTTTAATTTTTTATTATTAAAAATATTTTAAAATTATCATTATACCCCTGCCTCTTTCTCTCTCCTCGCGATTCCTGCGCACGAGAAAGAGAGAGAGGGGCTGAGGGTATAATAGTAATTTTAAAATATTTTTAATAATAAAAATTTTAAAAAATACTTATTTAATAATTTATTAAAACTCAGGGATCCCGATGTTATAATTTAAAAAATGTGAATCTGTGCGCTTAATCCGACGGCCGCGTGGTGTCGCTTGTGCGTCGGGATCGCGAGGAGAGAGAGGGGGACAGGGAGGAGAGAGAGGCTGAGGGTATAATAGTAATTTTAAAATATTTTAAATAATAAAAAAATAAAAATTTTATTTAATAATTTATTAAAAATTAGAGACTGATATTAAAATTTAAAAACGTAGACCGTGAGTTATTACGCGTTAAATTCAGCGGTCTGGATGTAATTATCCCTAAAAAAAAAGGGCTGGTTTCATTTTTGAGTTTCGTTCCTGGGTGCACATCCGGTCTAATGAAGCATCCGGTAACAATTATTAACGGGTTTCCCCGGCCCCTGATTGTCCGCTTTCACTTGGATTGGTTGAAAAGATCGGATTTTTATATTCTGATTTATGTTTCCGCCATTCCCTTCGCTCCCCATCGCCTTCGGCTCGCCCATTGAGCTGCAGGTTTAGGGTTTCGAGATGCCCGGCTATGGAACCATTCCCACGGCGCCGTGGCCAGGGCCTGGGTCATCGACATCGGGCGGCGCCGCTGAGCTCATCTCCCGCGCCAAGGAGAGAGGCAAGGCCCTGATAGCCCCCCGCCGGCCATGGCGCGAGCTCGCGGTCCTCTCGGCCTTCACCTTGCCCCGATCCTGTGGCGAGGCAATGGCTCGCATCCGCCGCAATCTCACTTATTTCCGGGTCAACTACGCCTTTATCGTCCTGTTCATCCTGTTCCTTAGCCTCCTCTGGCATCCCGTCTCCATGATCATCTTCATCGCCGTTTTTTTGGGCTGGCTCTTCCTCTACTTTCTTCGCGACGATCCTCTCGTACTCTTCCACCGAATCGTCGGCGATCGGCTAGTTCTCGCCGTGTTGTCCGTCGTCACAATTGTGGCTCTTGTCTTCACTGGCGTTTGGCTCAATGTTCTGGTCTCCCTGATTATAGGGTTAGGGCTCGTTATCGTGCATGCAGTGTTTCGTACTACGGACGATCTCTTCTTTGACGAAGAAGAGGCAGCTGATAGGGGATTGATCTCCGTTGTTGGGAGTCCAACTGGCCGGAATTTTGCTGCTGTTGTTTGATTTTCTTCTTTTCTGGAGGAGATGGGTGAGGGCTGATTGTCGACTTGTAAAAGAAGATAAATGGCAATTTCGTTTGCCTGAGATCGGGTATGTTTCTTTTTCTGTTGACTATGCTTCAGATTTTCTGTGGAAGATGCTAAAGTTGCTTGCTTGAACTGATTTGTATCTTAAAAAATTGTATTATTTTTCCTTGGTTTTACCATTTTCATTGGTTGTTATAAAACAATTCTGGATTTTTCTTGCTAGTGGGCTACAGTTTACACTTTTAATTTTTGGGTTTCGTTTCTCTACAAAGAACAGTAATGTTTAAATGAGATTTCTTTGGTTGTATTGTGTGAATGTGCAAGATTGTAACTTTGATTGTAGCCATGCTTGTTTGTGCTTGATGTACTCTGGTGTAATGGAAGCTTTTGAAACTTTGGAGTTAATCAAGTGATTAGTTTTTATTGAATTTATTAATTTTCTTTGTTAATTTCAGAATGTACTTTTGTTTTTTTTTGTGGATAAGCTCTTGAAAATTTAAAGTCAACGAACTGCTGCTGAAAATCTGTATTAGTGTTTATTTCCATTGGATTTTATTTTGAAAGTTATATTTTTTTCTTGGTTTTGTCATTTTTCTTTTGTGATGTTAGTAAAAATGTATGGAATTTGTATCACTTGCACAATATTGTGTAACTTTAATTGCAATTGTTAATGTGAAAATGCGCAATGCATCTTAGTCGTTCTCAGGGCTGTCCCTTAAGCTACATTGCCAAAGACCTAAAGAAGATGGGCTGAACACAACGTATTTGGCATCTCTATTCTTCGGCTAGCAATCTTCAAGTAGGCACTACATGGCATGGATTCACAAAACCCAAGTCCTTGTCTATGTTGTATAACAGGATTTCACCTTCTGGGCATTATTTGACAACCAGATTGTCTACATCGCTGTGACACCTGTTGTTGCTTTGACCCTTGGACTGCATGTAGGACGACACGTTGTCACTGATTTTACAAGGTAAGGAGAGCCTGGAAGACACTCACCAACTGAATCATTATATGCACCCGCTGCGCTAATGACATTGTCATGTGCTCCAGATTACCTGCTTCTTAGAAATACTCTCCTTGTAATGAATCTTAAGAAGCTTTGATCCTGATAATTGTACTTTTCCCAATGGTTAGTGAAATTAAGTCATCTCTGTGGTTTCCTCCCTTTTCTTGGGTTCCATGTAAATAGTGTTGTCTATTTATGTTTTTTGTCTTCTCTTTTATTTCTGTCTCGTGTGCTCTTTGTTAATTCCGTCCATCCATTTTCGATTGATAAACTTACCGTTAATGGTGATCATTCCTTTTTGTGCATCACAAGAGGCTGTCCTCCGGTATTGTGGTAGCTCTTGAAAATTTGGATTCAACCAAGTTATTAGTTTTGATTTTAGCTGTTGATTTTCTTTGTCAAATTCTAGCGAGCATCCAATTTCTTTATTTGGTTTGAAATGTAAATTGAAATTTGAATCTTTACTGTTGAAGGCACTATTGGCTTGTTGACATAAAGAATGTCACTCTAATGATGGTATAATTATCATTGTAACTATGGAGGAGGACAATTCTGTTGCTTTGTGGCTTTGTATCTCTGCTTAGTATCTTATTTTATGCTCAGACATTAATTGCACTTTATGAAAATCTTTTTATGTAATCTCTAATTGATTTAGCTATATATGTAATCTCTTTTTATGTAATCTTTTTATGAACTTTCATAAGGTGTGTGTTTCTTCGATTTAGAAGTCCTTTGATCATTTATAATGCTTGTGGAGTATTTCCTGAAATAGTTGAACAGATTCTTCGTAGCAAGGGGGCACTGAGCTCTTTTCTTGCTACCATATCCACATATACATGCTACTTTGTGCTTGTGATGCATCCTACAAAATGGATTTTAATGACATGTTACATGAGAAATTATTGGGATCAGATAATGCACCAACTAGGATTTTTAAGGGCTTATGAGCACTTCTCTGTTTCGTTTTATTTCGTATAAGCATTTTTTCATCATATGGACATTACGTTTGCTTTGTATAAAAGGTTTTGCTTTATATTGACATTTTTTGGTTCGTATAAGTTTTTTGTTACTTTGTATAAGTATTTTTTAGTTTTATATATGTTTTTTTGCATATATAAAGCAAAAAAAAGTTTATATGAAGTAAAAAAATGTTATCTATATGAAACAAAAACGACAATTAACAATGTTTCTTGCTTTGTCTCACTGCTGCTATGGCTAGGACCTTCATACTGATTTGTTGTGTGCCTGTTGGGCCCCAAAAATCTTTAGTTCGAATTGTTTCTTCATGTTCTGTTGTGCTTAGGGGGTGCAACTACACTTGAGTTCTCTTAAAGACTTATAACATAATAATTTTTAAATTAATTAATGATAAATTCTATAATATATTTCTTTATTGCACTATTGCTTTCATTGGGCATTTTTAACAAAAAGAAAAGTTTTTATTTATGTATCTGAAAATTCTTATTATATCAATTTCATATAGGTAAAAAAGTTATGCAATACCTTAAAAATCTTTTAAGTTGAGCCTATAAACAATTTGCTCTATTTCCTTAGCATGTTGGTTGTAGTTGTTGGGAGATTCAATTTATTCTATTAGGGCTACTTTGATCATTACACCACTTTGATTATATCAAAAACAAAAATAAAAAATGATTTATTTATTATAAATATAAATATATTATTAAATTGATTTTTATTACATATTATATAATTTTTAATATAAAAAAAATTACTTTATTTTATGTTCTATATTATTTTTAATATGTTAATTAATTTTATATTTCATTATACATATATTTTAAAATAAGTCTATAATTTTTATAGTACGATCAAATTGATCTCTTTAATGAATATACTAAAAAGTCAATATTTGAAGATTTTATTTATTTATATAGTGGAGAATGACATAATATTCAATTTTCAACACCTTGATTACATCATGTGAAAGTGGGAGTTAGCTTTGGCTAAAATAGAAGGATTGAATAATTGTGCAAGTCGAAGAGTTGTGTGGGTTTGCTTCGATTGAAAGTACAAGTGAGAGCTTGGATATTCATGACCTTAGGAGATGGAGGAGTTTATTTGTGGCTAAGCATGTAGCTAAGTTTATGGAGAATGGGAATTGTATCTAAAAAGATAATCTATCTGGGTGGTGAGGTAGTGGAGAGTGGGATGATATGGTTGCTTTGTGATGAGAGATTAGTATCTTTCATGTAGGAACCTTTACTATTGATGCAGCACCATATCACCAGCACCGATGACTTCGTTATAATCTACGACTTCGAGCGTAGATTATAACAATTTATTTGCTTGTACATAGTTATCATTATTTCTGCATTTTATTCGAGTTATTCGGAGTCGTACGTTATGTTTATGTCGGTGAGAATGCTCACTTTGATGTCATGTATATGTGGTGGGTGATTCTGAGTCTTATGTGTGAGTTGGATCAAATTAGGTTCAAGAATTGTTCATTTTGAACTAATTTGATTCAAAGTTAGGCAAGCTTAGGACTTTTTCAGGATGCAGTTGAAATAGGAGGACTTGGATGCAATTTCACGACTTATTATAACAACTTCAGCCCTACGACTTGTTTGGTTGGAGGATAAATTTGGGTAAGGAAAGAAAAAATATTTTATTTTATAGAGTTGATGGGAAAGAAATTTATTTTAAAATTGGGAGGTGTGTAGGATGTGAAATAAAGTTGATTTTAAAGTTGGAATTTGTGTTGGATGTGAAATAAAGTTGATTTTTAAGGTTGGAATTTGTATTGGATGTGAAATAAAATTATTAAAATTTATAATAAATTTAAAATATTATTATTTTATTTCTTGGCTCATTTTTAGTGTTTTGCCAAACTAGCCATTGTTTCGGGGCCTCCTTTTCTCTGTCGGGTTGCACCGCTCGGCCTCTCCGGTTCGCCGCGCCAGCTTCGCGCCTGCTTCGTCGAGCCCAAAGGTGGCCGCATCTGCGTCAGATCGTGGCTGCGCCCGCTTCCCCGAGCCCGACGGTGGCTGTGGTTCGCTCGGCCACTCCGGCTCTGCTTCGCTCCAGTCGCTTTAGCAAAGAGACATGCGCTGCATGGATTATAGAATCTCGTGAGAATTGCACCCACATATGACTTAATAGAGACTATTTGGAGATGCTTTACCCGATTAATCAAGAGAGAGATCAAAGTTTTAAAATTTAAATTGAGTTTCAGTTTTGGCCATAAAATAAAAATATTGGTCCCAACAATTTTAACAATTTTAATAATTTTGGCAGTTTTAATATTTTTTTTAAATTATTTAAATTTTATAAATTAAAAATAAATTTATTAATAATAATTATCAAATTCTTTTTTTTTTTTTTTGGAGAAATGAGTTTGGCTAGTTTTGACAGTTTTGATTGAATTTTAACATAATGTTGGCTAAAACTCGATTGAACGATTGAAATTGATATTCTGTAATTTTTTAAATCGATTTTCATTGAAACTATTGAAATTTGACGATTTTGGCCGAATTTTGAGACCTTGATTAAAATCAAATCTTGGTTAACAAAAAATTTCTGTTATTTGAGTTCAATTCAATTTTTCGATTTTCACTTTGTCAACCCTAATTCTTTTTTCCCGTTAGGGACCGTTTGGTAGAGGTGGGTTAGCTGGGTTAACTTAAGTTAACCCAACTAACCTATCAAACGCTCAATCAAGCGTTTTCTTAAACCTGAATTAGCAAACCCAGCGAGATTCCTTAACCCGCCTATCCCAGGGTTTAGCTACCCCATCAGCAATGCTGAGGTAGCGGTGGAGAAGGCGGAGATGGCGGAATCTCTTGTGCGCGACGCCTTCGCGAGCGGTTGTCTTCTGCTCCGACGCACAGGACGGCGCACGCCTTCGCGAGCGGAAGAAGCTCGCAGCAGCCAGCGAGCTCTCCTGGCTCCTCTGCCATTCTCCGGTGCCGTCCTCCCCTCTGTCGCCGCTGGCCTTTCGACCCCTCGCCTCCACCTCCTTCTCTCTGATCCCCTATTTTTCCCCTTCCTACAGGAGCACTCAAACCAACGATCTCTCCTGCAACTTTTCCTCCCGCCTCTGCCACGTCTCGCTTACTTTTTTTTTCACCGCTCATCTGGGATCTTTTCGAGTCAAATACATATTTTTTATCAAACAAAATTTCATGTTATCATCCAAGTAAAAAATTATATTAAATCATCTACTACAATAAAAAATTAGGGTTTATGCTCTTCTTTTCTTCCCCATTCACGACAGATCGCTCCGCTGAGCACTTTTCTCGAATTTCAAATCTATCTCATCACCTTGCTGGATTTCTCAGATAGTATGCGGAGATCTTCCTTTTATCTAATTCGTCTCCCCCGTTCAATCCCTAATTCGTGCTTCGTCAGGCCGAAATCCACCTCGACGTGGCTGCCAAAGCCTCCGCCGGAGCCATCCCAACGCGTCTCCGCCATCGTCGATGAGCTCTCCGGCCTCACGCTTCTCGAGCTTGCCGACCTGACCGAGGCGCTGCGAACCCGATTGCGCGTCGATCAGATGCCCGTCGTGGCCGTGATGACTCCGGGGATGCCGCTTGGCGGCCTCCCAGGAGGGAAGGCCGGAGCCGGAGGAGCCGTGGCAGCAGCCAAGGAGGAGAAGGCGGAGAAAACCGCTTTTGATTTGAAGCTGGAGAGCTTTGACGCCGCTGCTAAGATCAAAGTCATAAAGGAGGTAAGGAGTTTTACTGATCTGGGCCTGAAGGAGGCCAAGGATTTGGTGGAGAAGGCACCTGCAGTCCTCAAGAAGGGCGTGCTAAAGGAGGAGGCCCTGAAGATTGTGGAGAAGATGAAGGAGGTCGGCGCCAAAGTTGTCATGGACTGAGGGCAAGACAGGGTTAGAACTTTCCCCTCTTCCTCGTCTTCATTGTTCCCCTTCTCCGTCTTCATTGTTGTGATTTGTTCCGCTAAACTATGTGATTCCCGAGTGAGGATGAATCAATCGATTCTCATTGCCATCTGTCAAGCAGGCTTTCTTGCAGTCTTCACTCCATAGCCCAAAAATCATTTTTTGGGTTTAATTCATTAGATTATACTAGATAATGAGTTAATCCATAGAATAATTAAGTGATTAAATCCAAAATTAGCTTTTGGGCTACTTTTGCATTTAGCTGCATAACGTTTTTCTTCCATAGATCACATGGTATAGTAATATACTTGCATAGAACAGTATATATCATCCAATTTTATTTTTTTGACCATATTCATTTCTGAAAACGGTAATGATGATCTACGAGTTTTTTTATTGTTGTAGAATTCCTTTTTGTTCTTGCAGGTGGTGAACGATGATCTACCAGTTGTTTTATTGTTGTAGAATTCCTTTTTGTTAATAACAAATTAGTCAAGGTAGTCATTCTATGAGCTAATATTGTATGTTCTGCATTTACTTTCTTCTGCTCGAGTTTTGGTTGATTTGCTGATTTAGTATTTCCTCTGCAAGAGGAGTGCTCAACGAAGGTAAATGAGGACCCAAACTTGATCTGGTTCGATTTCATTACATGTGGGTACATCATAATATCATTTGAGTTGGTTTGGAGTTGACTTTGATTGAGTTGCCTTTGAGTAGCAAGGAAATCTGGATGATGTTTGGGGTTAATATTGCAGTGCCTATTGAGCAATTTTAAAGTTCAAACAGTATTTCAGCTAAATTTAGCTGGATGCTTGTAAAATGTGCTAGATGGTCAAGAAATTATGCTTTTTTTAATACACTTGGCATTTTGAGATGTTGAGATTGTTGTTGAATTGTCATAATTATTATATCATTGATGGCACTATCCTGATAAGTAAAGGTATGAAGGGGGCTTAGATTCTGCCTATTGTATACTTGAAGAGGAATTCAATCTCTTAACTTTGTTGGTTACTTCATTGTAATTAATGTTTAATCACGTCTTTTGATATTTATCACAAGTTTTAGTTATAATGAACTAATTCTTTATTAAATTTATTGTGCGTAGGCTTCGAGACTTCATGGAAAACTTGGTGCTCCAATACATAGATAAAGTGAAGATTTTGGAGAGTAGATTAAGCTTGATTTGAAGAGCATTGAAGTACTAAAAGTTGAAGAACATGCCAAAGAGAATGTAAAGATTGAGCGTTTATTTGTTTAATTATATTTTAGTCTTATGTGTTTGCTAGAAATTATTTGATGATTGTATTTCAGAGATGTGTAGATCATAATTTAAGCACTTGAGATATTATTACAAGTTAATTGGATTGAGTTTGAATTGATTACAAATGAATTAAATCAAGAGTGAGTTGGCTGAAATTGAGCTGTCTATCTTTGGTCGACTGCCTAACGACTGAAGATAGTTTGAACTTAATTGATGAGGTTCCAACAGCTAATTTTTGGTTAACCAAGAGGTCATTTCGAAGTCGATCAAAGATAGTCTGGCAACACTTTTTTATAGTCATTAAAATATATAATTTTTAGGTGTTTTGAGAGGCCTTCTTATTGCTTATTGATTACTTTTTAACTCTCATTTGGTGGAAAGGAGTTAAAGTGATTAATGTGTATTTCAAATTATGAAATATTTGATCTTTATTTAAATGATGTCAACTTAATTATATTAATGGACTTCTAAATTTTTTTTAAAATATATAAAAATTTTAATTTGGAAATTAAAATGGGAATGTTTGATTTGTTTTTTTAAGAAAAATTATATGTTTTCTTCTCGTGAGAATAATTTGAATGCTGATGGAATTTAAGTTAGAGGAATTAAATATAACATTTATGAGAATTAATAGGTAAAAATGATTTGGGTCTTAAAAATGGGACTCACCTGTTTTTTTTTACTTGATTTTCTTGTCTATTTGAGTAATTGTTAGGATCTCAGATTAGATTGAAATTATTTCAAATTTCTTGTAGATATATTTATTTTTTATATTATTATTTTATATATACCTATTTATTTATTTTAGTATTTTTTATTTTTGTGATATTTATCTTATTTATATATTTTTATTTTGTAGGTCAATATTCAGTATCATATAACATCACTGGTACTATAATTATTTTATAAAATTATCATTCAAGTATAAATAAAATTTTTCTATCATATAAAATATCACCCAATGTATTTTTTCATTTTATTTATCCTATTTAAATTTTATTAATAATATCATTATCTATTTCATCATTATTTTATATAATTAATTTAAGGTCTTTAAAGTACTTATTTTTTCTGATAATTTAATTACTAATTATCACATCGTTAATGTAATTACTTTTATTTTGACTAAATGTGTATTTTATATATTTAATTTTTAATTTATTATGATAAAATATTTTATACTTTAAAGTATTTCTCAATAAGTTGAGTTTTGCCTTATGGGACATGGCAGTGCAAGGTTGTCACATTGTGGTGAGCAGGCATGGCTGAACCACTGATATTTACTCTTTTTATTAAGTTGTAAGATGAATTTTGATTTGATATTTTTATTTTAAAATTATAAAAATTTAAAATAAATTTATTTTTTATAAGCAGAATAAAGTTTTTTTGTTTTGAATTTACTTAAGATAAAAAATAAAATTGATTTTAATATTAAAATTTAAATAAAAATTTAAAATTATAAATTTAATATTAAAATTTATATATGAGATGATTTATAAAATTGATTTAACCCAAATTAATTATTATGGGCAAAACAAACCGTGCCTAAGGCCCTGTTTAACGTTAGAATCAAAATGATATTAGTTTAAAAAATAATAATAATAATGATAAATAAATTTTTTTAATTATTCTACGTATATTCTAATATAAAAAATATTATTTTACTTAACATATTCAATAATTTTTAATAAAAATATTAACTTGATTTCACATTCTAGACTAAATAAAGTTAATATTTTTATTAAAATTTATTGAGTATGTGAAGTAAAATAATATTTTTTTATATTAGAATAAGTGTAGAATGATTAAAAAAATTTATTTATTTATTATTATTATTATTTTTTTTAAACTAGTATCATTTAAATTCTGATTTTAGTCTTCGCGCCAAGTAGGGCCTAAATATGTTAAATTCTTACATAAAAATTTATCTTTTATATTTATTATTAAATTTAATTATTTTTGATACTTACTTTGTTTTGGACTGATTTTTAGTTTAATCAACGGGTCGAATTTTGATCGATTCGATCCAAGATCTATATTTTTTTTTGGGTAATTTACCTCTGTTATTTTTAAAGATTTATTATTTTCAGATAGCATCTCAAAATTTATTATTTTTAAATAATATTTTTTATTTTTGATTAAAATTATGAGTAACGCCACACTTTTAAAGTTAGTTAAAAATATTATATAAAAATAATAAATTTTAAGTGTCACTTGAAAATAATGAATTTTGAGGGGGAAGATGTAATTTTGTTTTTTTGGATTGAAACAGGGGCAGCCGATAAATCCTCTTGTTCCGTTTCCCAGTAGCCGATTCCCGCTATTCCTTCCTCAGTTGGCTGCGATCCTGCGTCGATGCCGGACGAAGAAAAGGCGAAGTGGGAGAACTCTATCGCCGGAGCTGTCGCCGGGTTCTCCACCGTCGCCGTTCTTCATCCTCTCGACGTTGTTCGGACGAGGTTTCAAGGTGTCCTTTACTTATCCCTTCTAGCCTTATGCAATCTTCGTGTTATCTGACCTAAAACTACGGTGATCTCTTTACAGTGAGCGATGGGCGAGGCTCTTCTTGCCCACTTTATAAGAACACTGCGCACGCCATTTACAGTATAGCTCGGACGGAGGTTAGCTTTACTTGATCTCCTTTCGCATTTCGCCGTTCCTTCTGGCGCTTGGAAGGAAGAAAGAGAGTAGCAGTAATTTGCGTTTTTTAAGGATACAAGATAAAAATGTAATGCATTTACGGCGCTGAAAGTGGCTTTCAGAGGTTGTTTTTTAATTGGAGATGGAGTGAGAAGCCATAAAACTGAAGGTGTAGGAATACCATGATCTGGGTAAACAAACGAATCTTATTCAGGCCAATCACCGAAGAGAGTAAACTACAAGATGTATGTATGTGTTTGCTGGAAGAGTTGAAGGTGTTCTTGGAAAATATAGAGCTCAAACGAGATGTCCATTGAGTAGGGCTGGGATTGGATCTTCTTGAATAGGAAGATATGCTGCATCAAATCAGGGAACTAAATATTGATTTAAATCATAATAGAAATGTACGCCAAAACAATTATTAGATCTGAGATATATATATATATATATATATATATATATATATATATCTATATATTATTAGAATTTTGTAAGATAATGTTTTGTAGCAAGCAAAGTAACCAAGAATATGGCATTGCTGAAGGCCTATTGGGACTTTCATGAAAGTAGCTTTTGACATTTCATTGGCAAACAAACAATTTGTGCCGTATTAGAACATGAGGAATGAGGTTCATCAGGATTCAAGGTCTCTCTCCAAAATCAACATAGTTTTCATGTTGAAGTTTCTGTCATACATGGTATGCATTTTGTTGTAGAACTTTTTGTCAATACCTCTACTTCCTAGAGTTGGCCTCTTCCTAAAGCTTTCAGTGTAGCAAAAATGATTGACTTTTATGACAACTCTTTCTTATTTTATTTTTGCTTTCAGGGTCTGAAAGGACTTTATGCTGGTTTTTACACTTCAGTTTTTGGGTCTACTGTTTCGTGGGGACTGTACTTCTTCTTGTAAGTCATACTGAGGCTACCCAAAAAATCCACAATGCAAAATGACAATCTTCCTGTGGTCATAAAATTTCTGCTGGTTGTCCTTTTTTTAATTCTTGAAGCTGAATTATATTATTTTCCTTTTTTAATCTTTGTACAATGGTGGAGTTGGTGTCTACCTCTTCTGATGCAAATTAAGATCTTGCCTAATCATTTTTTTAGTCTCCAAATAATATTTGTTAAAGATCCTATTCTCACCTTTATCATTGTACACATGTTAGTTCATATTTTGATAATTAATGCTGAAGATTAACTTACCTGATGTCACTCCCATTTTTCCGCTTAAAAAGTGGATACAAAAATGCCACTTTCTTAGCACTCCATTCATATTTGATAATTAATGTTGAAGATCGACTTTATCTAATGTCACCCCTAATTTTTCCACCTACAAACTGCATTGAATCTAATGCCCTCCAAATTTTCCACAGACAAAAGTGCCTACAAAAATGCCATCCTCTTGACACTCCTTCATGTTAGGTTGCTGACTGAACTGGATCAAATCGGTCCAAGGTTGGACCCAGAACTGGTCCGGTTCCAAGTTTCAGACCGAGTTGAATCCGTTTACTTTTAATTTTTTTTAAATCCATTTTACAAACTAGGGTGGTGGGGTAGGGATCTACCCCCCATTTAAAAAAAAAAGGCAATGGCGTTGCCCCTTATGTCCTTTATTTAATTTTAATTTTATCTAGGTTCCAGTTCCATTGCAACCCAAGTTCGGCACCTAGTCGACCAGCTAGTCGACTAGTACTGGTTACCTATAAAAAATGATAGTTTCTGCCACTGATCGACCACCGCTACTGGTCGACTAGCAAAAATATATTATTCTACAACTAGTCAACCACCACGATTTGTTGACCAACAAAAATAGATTGTTCTACCGCTAATGAAACAAAGGAATTTCTTGATCAGACTCTACTAAGCCTATTGATGTGATGTCAAATGTGGTATTGCTAAGATGCTCTTGCTTTAGTACATAAATGCATTTGTGCGTATGCAATATATATAGTACATAAATGCATTTGTGCGTATGCAATATATATAGTACATAAATGCATATATATATACATACATATGCACATAAATGCATCAAAATGTACATAGACACATGCATACACACATGTATAAAATTGATTAGCTGACATAAATATATACATACATGAATGCATGCATCTGTACATAAATACATTCGTATATACACAATAAACATACAAATGTGCATACACACACATATACATACATACATACATATATATATATATACATATATATATACATACATTCATAAATGCATGTGTATCTAAATGCACACATATATTTTTAAAAGCATGCATATATAAGTAAACACATGGATATGCACATATATGCATACATTTGTACACCAATACAATTGAATAGCTGGTTTCCTACTGCAGTATAGCTTATACTTTTGCCAATAACCCCAATATATATATATGTGTGTGTGTGTGTGTGTGTGTGTGTGTGTGTGTGCTGATTGAAACCCCAAAATTGTTGGTTTAATATTGTAGTACAATCTGCTTGTATAGTTGGCTTAGTGCTGCATTACAATCTGTTTTATACTTTCGCATTGAAGCCCTTCACAGCCCAAAGTAGCTGTTTTTGTATTGCAATACCATGCTTGCACAATATAGCTTGTTTTGTATTGCAGTACAATCCGGTTGTATATTTGGGCAATGAGAACTGTCGTTAGCCTATTAAGCATTGTTAAGCACCTTTCTGAGGGCGTTAAATGACCTGACATGGAAATGCACATTTATGATGCTGATTATCTTTAACATAGATTTCAATTTCTACACTTTGTTCACCTATAAATCTCTGCACTAGTAAATATCAAATTTTTCTGTGAAGTATTCATTTTAGAAGATCTAGGTCATATGTATGTAGTTTTGCATAGGCAGTTTATTAGTTTTCAACAGCATACCAACAGTGTATACGTTCACCATAATTGTGCATTGTACTTCAGCACCCCCTGCCCCCACCCTAACCAAACCCACATTATTTTGTATTGCTCTGTAGCCTACATGAATTGTGCAATGTGTTTTGCATTTCGTAATTATTGTCATCATACTTAAAAGGTTTCTTCCATCAAGTTTTTCCTCCCCCTGTGAAATTTTTTGATGTTATCTTCAATATGAAATGGTTTATGGTGGCTTTAGTGTAGCATAAGGAAATATGTTTTCTTGAAATTTCATACCTGTTTATGTTTTTATATCATAAAATGATATTACAGTCTAAGAGATATGTTCTTCTCCCCATAGTTACAGCAGAGCAAAAGATAGATATGTCAGATATTCTAATCAGCCGCTCAGCCCTGGTCATCATCTTGCATCAGCTGCTGAAGCCGGTGCTCTTGTAAGAACCCTAGTCTCCACCTTTACATGACTATTCCCTTTTCTTTAGTAAATTTTCTTTCTGATCATAAATGAATGGAGAGTTCATATATGTAATTCCATCTTGGCAAATAGTATTCTGTTTACCATAGACATTAGCGTTAATGTAGGATGGCATCTGTGAATAATAATGTTTATATATGGAGTAAGAAGTATTCCTTAAATAATTTGTCCTACTCAATGTTCTGGCACAAAAGTTGGATGTCTTGTGTTACTTCTTATTTGTCTGAGAAGCACTGTAGGTTCCATAGTTTTAGCACCTCTACAAAAGTCAATGCATTGCATAAGGTTTTGCCTGGTAATTTTAGGCTCACTTGATGATGCATTGAGGGCACTCACGGAGAGCGTTGCTCTAAATAGAGCTGAATGGAATATAGCTTACCCCAACTAGATTGCGATTAAGGTTATGTTATTATTATTGATGCACTACATGGAAATAGTTTTGAACACACTTTTCCCGAAATCAGGTTTTGTGTTTCCCTGTTTGTTTTGCATTTGGCAGGAACTAAACTGTTCTAGCCCTTAGTTTTGTGACTTGGCTGAACCTTTGCCTGTTTGGCTTGGGGACCAAAATCAGGACTAAAATAGTACTAGCTTAAAAAACAATAATAAATTTTCTAATAATTCTACACAAATTCTAATATAAAAAATATTATTTTATTATGGTCTAGGATGTGAAATAAAGTTGATATTTTTATTGAAAATTATTTAGTATGTGAAATAAAATAATATTTTTTTATATTAGAATTTGTGTAGAATTATTAGAAAATTTTATTTATTATTATTATTATTATTATTTTTTAAAGAAGATGAAGCAAAATTGTGCCAATTATAGAGGAATTAATTGGAGAAGATGAAGCATAAAAAATTAGTAAGATCAGATAACATCCCAATAGATGTTTGGCAGTGCTTAGGAGATGAAGGAGTTTCTTGGCG
>JAEMOT010003871.1:279418-305342 GCA_019297695.1 Apostasia ramifera | reverse complement strand
TTTAGATACCTTGGATCAATTATACAAAATGATGGCGAAATAGATAATGATGTTATTAGCAGAATTCAAGCAGGATAGGTAATATGGAGAAATGCTTCTGGTGTGTTGTGCGATAGAAAAATTTTATCCAGAATCAAAGGTAAATTTTATAAAACTGTAGTAAGACCAACGATGATATATGATGCTGAATGCTGGCCTGCAAAGAGAAAACATACAAATAAAATAAATATTGCAGAAATGAGGATGTTAAGGTGGAAGTGTGGATATAACGAAAGGATAGAATGAGAAATGAGTATATCCGAAAGAAAGTTGGTGTTATACCAATTGAGGATAAACTTAGAGAAAGTTGGCTTAGATGGTTTGGACATCTAAATCGTAGGCCGATTGAAGCTCCAGTTAGAAAAATTAAATTGTTGGATTTTGTCCATGTACAAAGAGGAAGAAGGAGACCAAAGAAGACATGGCAAGAAACTATAAGGAGTGATCTTAGTTACTTAAATTTAGATAAGAATTTGGTAACTGATAGAGCGCAATAGAAACAAAAGATTCATGTAGCCGACCCCACCTAGTGGGATTAAGGCTTGGTTGTTTTTGTTGTTGTTGTTTGTTTTTTAAACTAGTACCATTTTAGTACTGATTTTGGTCCTCGCGCCAAACAAGGCCTTAAGGTGTGTATAAATGCATATTTTGAGAAATTTTCTACTTTTCTGTCATCTTTCTTCCTCATGCAATACACTTTCTGTGCTCATATCTCTCGTGAGCCAGTGAGGATCTGCAATCTCTTTTCCTTTGCCGATAGGTGATAACCAGAGAGGTAAAGGATCTTCAGCAAGCTTTATGCACTACATGGAAGTTATTCTTGGCACACTTCTTTTCCATATCAGTCTTACGGATCCCTTATTTTTGGGAATTTGGAAGATTCTTAAACTGTTCTAGCCCAGGCCTTAGTTTTGGGATTTCACTGTACCTGAACGCTATTCCTGGTGGCATAATTTAAGACTGTTTGCATATTTTATGCTCTTAGTTCTCATGACCTCTTAAGGACCTTCTTTCTCTCTTCCTTTGCTTGATGACCGAATTGATAAAGAATTTTTACTGCAGTTCATGCACTGCTTGGAAGGCATTATGAGCACTCTTCTTTTCCAAATCCTGGTTTAGAGATTCCTGTAATTTGACATTTGGCAAGAGCTGAAAACTGTTCTAGCCCTTAGGTTTGGGATTTGGCTGAACCTGAAACTGTTCCTGACTGCATAAACTTTTCATTCCCTCTGAGATTCGAACGAGCCTTTGAGCTCTCTTTATATACACATTATTTAGTTGTGAAATGCACGTTTCACTTTTTGGCATTAGTTTTGGTGAGCTCCACCCTATAATTAAATTTGCTTTGTTATAAACTTGACAGGTATGCTTGATAACAAATCCTATATGGCTTGTGAAAACAAGATTGCAGCTTCAAACTCCTTTACATCCAAGCCGTCCATACATTGGCTTCTCTGGTATTTTATTTATTTTTAAAAATATTTTGATTGGTTCATGTTTCAATCATGTCATAATTTTTATAAAGCTGTTTTGAAAAACTATTTTCCACATTTATAATTATGCATGATTGAGCCTTATGATTGTTGCATGATTTTGATTCTTTGCAGTAAAATATCATGCCATTAGGCCCATTACCTTACTTTTCAGTTTGATAATATAAAACGTGAGCTAAAAAGTGTAGAAGCTTCAACATTCCATCTTCAATATTCGATAAGTAGGTAATCTACATGTTTAACATACTATCATCCTCATTTCTAAACCACCAGCATAACCCAAATCCCAACCCACCCTCTCCTTTTCTAATGTAGAATAGACCTAAGATATCTGTGTTTATGACACATTAATCGATAATGCTCTGTGCAATTTATATAAAAGAAATTTCTGGTTTTATTGTTCTTTGGGTGTTTATTTTATCCACTTAGATTCTACTAGAACAAGCTCAGTAGTTGTTATTTCAACTGTTAATCAACTGCTTAAATCATTGCTTACATGTTCTCTTAGATCAGATGCAGTAAAAACCATTTTCATGGAGGAAGGATGGAAAGCGCTTTACAAAGGAATTGGTCCAGGGCTTTTGCTTGTAAGTTTGCTGTTTATGGTTATATAATTTTTGACCCCCTTTTTTTCATTTTGAAAATTGTTGCATGTTGTTGAGGATTTATATGCATGGATAACAATATTGTAAAGTTTTGAAATTCGAATATTGTAAAGTTTTGTACGTGAAATATTGTAAAGTTTGGAGAATGAAGGGACTACCTGGCATGCCAGTTAGTTTGTTGGAAGAATTCCAGTTTTCATTATATCGGGCATACATATTTATGTAAAGTTCGGCTGAAACTGCTAAGTATTTTGGTTAGATACGAGCATTTTCTTTAGTTGACATGTTTAAGATGAGTTGAGTAAAGCCAAGGCTTATTCTTGGGGAAGTTTGTAGAGTGAATAAGGTGAGCATATGAATACTAATGGAACATCTAAGTAATTGTACACTTCAGTGACAGTTTCATTTTTAGATCTTAAATTCACATTTATATTAGGGTTGGTATTGGGTCGAGATTAAGTGAGTTCTGTTAAACTCAAACTTGAAAATTTTCTAATATAGCTTTATTTGAAATCTACCCAAACTTGATTATGTTCCAATTCGAGTTGACTTGAAATTAATTTAGTTCACATTGATTTCAGTCATTTTCTACTTTGAAAATACAAGGATAATGCTCTATGTGAAGATGCATCAAATACAAATAAAGATTTCTAGAACCCCAAAGAAACGGAAGATAGAAAGAAAATTTAATTTAAAACTAAATTTATACAGAAGAAAAGAATCTGAAGACGGAAAGAAAAAAATCAGCGAACTAAAGCAAAATTCAAGCTTATTGTAGGAGGATGATGGAAAGCAGTTGCTTGAGAAAAAAATACCACCAAAAAATTGGGAGACAAATTGGCCAAACGGAAGAGTGGAAGAGGTCATGCAAAGTTTCAATTGAATTTAGTTTTTTTGGCATCCATTGCTATTATCTCCACTGCCTGATCTCCATCAAACATCACACAGTAACCTTGAGCAATAGCAAAGTCCAACCATTTCATCAAGCAGTGACAAAATAGAATCATTTGCAGGATGGCAGGTTTCTAGAATGAGAGGGGAAGTAGGGTAAGAAAAGAGTCAACTTCGGAATATGCTAATTGCCTTTATCTCATCCACGGGATTTTATCATACGTCGTCTACCTCAAATCACTTTGGCATCATGAAATCCTATCACATTTCAAAATCATCATAAGAAATGAGAGAGATAAAAGAGAAGGAAAGTAATCCTTCAATGAAGCCATAGAAAAATGTAATTAAACTAAAATAACTCTCTACTTCTATATATTTGAGTTAGCTAGACTTGGGTTTCAAATGAGTTTATTATTACTCAAAATTCTATTTGAAATTCTTTTAAGCTTTTTGACTCAAAAATGACTCGAATTTGCTCAATCAATTCCAAATCGAGCTAGCTGAAAGAAATAGGTGCCCACTAACTGCGGTTTGGATTCTTGTTAGCTAGCTGATTACAATGGAGTTCATGTATCATGTGCATGTTTCGTTTTGTGCTAGTGTTGATTTTGTTTGCTTTAATTCGGAATTCGGTAATAAAAATAAAGTTAACATCCGATGAATCATTAATGTTATATCTATTTTGTAGGATAGGATAAACTGGAATATTGTGTCCTAAGATGAGGATGAATAAATGTTATTGGGTTGTCTTGTTATCGTGTTGATTTTAAAAGTTAAAGGCACCCATCAAATTTGCAGTTTTTTTGCTGCAAGTTAGCAAATAGTAATCAAACTCTACAGGTTTTTGTTATATTATACGTTTGTAGCGCTAAATATCTTTATTCAAACATATTTAACATATTTATTTTCTGTTATTTGTAGATGATAATTTGCTTATTTAAGCCATGGTAGTTATTAAATAGTAAGTGTGTAATTGTTGATTTAATAATTCCTTCTCTCTTCTATTCATTTTTTTCCTCCTCATCCTTAATCTTTGTTGATCTGCTTATTTGCTCACAATAGCTGATTTTTGTGAAATTGAATCAGCTTGAAGTAACCCTAACTGAATTTTTAAAGAAAATGACTGCAGACATGTTTGAAGTATGTAACGTATGTAAAACACATTTTATATCTCCAGTTTATTCTTTTTAACTTTGTTCTTCAAGTTCAATACAAAAATTGCTATTTAGTTTTGATAATTTGATCTAATTGTTGAACCAATAGCTTATGAGCATAAAAGAGATTTGATAGCACATTTGCTTCATATTTTAACAAATAAAATTACCTTTAAATAGCTTACGTATTATCTTACTCTGCAGCGCTTTATTGAATCTATAGCTGCACAACTGAGACGTTCTGTCTATAGCCCATAGTTAATTCCTTTTTCAGGTTTCTCACGCTGCAATTCAGTTTTGTGCTTATGAAGAACTACGTAAAATTGCAATTAAATTGAAAGGCAGAGGGGAAAGGACAGCAAGCAGAGACCCTGATCGGTTACTGGTACTGTTTTTAACGTTCCCTGCTTCATGTCATATATTGCATTCTGCGGAGATATTGCGTTCTTGAATCATGAGCCCCTCAATGCCAATAAATGGTAATATAGGTATGGTTAAACTGGAGAATAACTTCACCTTTTAAGTCTAAATGGAATTTATAAACATTCAGATAACTATTATTAAAAAAAAAAAATCAGTTAACTAGGATTTAGTAATTTGACTCGCTTAGGTATTATGGAGGCTTGTGATGCTAATTGATATATATCAATGGGGTATCTGAGACAATGAAAAGGATATGGCTGGCATCAATTCAATTTTGATTGAGTTATCCTCAAGCTAGAAATTGAAAATGTCCATTTGAATCATGTTTAATTCAACTTGTTTAAAATTTATTCAATTTCAGTTGGCTTTAGTTACAGATCCCTTATTTTTATTTAGATGTGCATTGTACTTTTTAACAAGTGTTAGGCATTATACGTATATTATACCTTAATGTCTTTAGTATATACTCTTCATAGACATTATCTATCTTATATATACCATATAAAAGCATATATGCATGTGCTATGGATATCGAGTCGAGTCAATTCCATGTTTAGCAAGTTGAATTTGATTTAGCAAAAAATCAAGTATATTTCGAATCAAGTTTAAGCAAGCATCAAGCAAGTTGCATATCGCCATAATGCCATCCCTAATAGGAAAAAGAAAGGCACTTTTTAGTGGGGACACCGACGTATTAGATTGTCAATTCATTCAGTTAAAATTGTGATTTGCTCTTGTTTGATACCCAAAACCACCACTCACCCCTAGTTTTACCCATTTCTGAGGAAAACCCTTTTTATGCCACCTCAGCAATACTCTCTTTGTCTCTCTCTCTCTCTCTCTTTGTTTCTCCATGCCACCTCAGCAATACTCTATCTTTTTTCTTTCTCTGCAATTTTTAATTTATTTAAGGGCTCTTGCTCTCCTTTTTAATAATCATATTTAATACACTTAGGGGGTGTTTGGTTCAATGTTATCTTGATGTTATGTTATGTTATCTAGAGAAAGCAATTGTTTGGTTTAATGACATCTACAAATAATCTTCTATTGGATTATAAAATTATTAGATATTATAACATTTAAATTACATAACATAACATCAAGATAACAATGAACCAAACGCCCCCTTAATCATAATCCCATCATCATTGATTAGCAAAGTGCAAATACCAATAAAATAATTAACTTTGATGTTTGTAGTTATCCCAACTTTAAAACTCAAGTAAAATAATATTTTGTTTAAATTTTGTTGGATATTTATTTGTTTTATTAAATTATTGGTAAAGTTTGTTCATAACTTTTAATGCATGCATCATTTCTATGATTATAAATGCTTATAAAGAATACATTTGTATTAGAAAATAATGAAAATTAATTATCCCAAGATAGAACAATCTTGCTTATTTAAAAAGTGCTAAATTACAAATAGGATTCCTAAATTTAAAGTAACTTAATAAAATGACCCATATTTGTTAAATCCATCAAAAAGGTTTATGTAGTTTTTTGAAAAGAACACAAGGCCCCTTTATCGGGTCCATCATTAATAATTTATAAATTCAACAAAACTCAAATACTTGTTGTGAAGAACTGTCATTTTTGTTCGCTCTCTCTGCATGTCCGAAACAAAACATTTATTGTGGAAAATGTTAGAAAGGAACTTTTAAAGAATAAAAGAAAAATATGTGACTTTGGTTGTTACTCTTAGAAACATATAAGGACTTTTTTAAAAAATTATATATCATGTGGATCATTTTTTAGTCACCTTAAACTATTAGACATTATAAATTTACCTTTCAAAAATAAATAAAAAATGTTACTTCACCTACTGATTAGGCTAATTGAAGATTTTCAAATATGTTGGTCAGTTTTATTTAATAGAAAATTTTTAAAATTTTTTGAAAAGGAGAATATTCAAATTTTTGAATGAATCTTATCAAAATGTTGTGATCCTTTTTTTTTGGATTGTTTGGTATTTTTATTTTGGCAATTATTTTAATAGGCTTATTGGCATTGAAAAAAATAGGAGTAACATTCTAAAAATAGAAAACCTAAAATAATGAGATTCTCATCTTATTCCATCAATTCTGTTTCTCTAAATTTTTATTTACCATCGAAATTGAGATTTTAAAAGATAAAATTTGCGAGATTTTAATATTTTATTTATCATAGAATTTTATCTTAGAAAATAATTATGTTAAATGATAACAGTTTGCTTATTTTCATTAGTAAGGATCTCACATTTTGAGATAAGCGAGATCTTGTTATTTGATAGAGTACAATGAAGACAAAAGATTCATGTAGTCGACCCCACTTAGTTGTTGTTGTTGTTATTGATAACAATTTGCTTATTTATTATTGATAAAATTAATTTTAGATGCCATATATACTTTGTCTCGCATCAGAAAGACCGGATTCCAAGATGTATGTAGACTGGGTACTTTTGACGGTATGCTATGAGTGATTGGAGGGAAGTCATGTACTAATGTTTGCTAAGATGAAATTTAGCATTTCAGTTAGTCTCTTCATTAGCGACATCAAAGGTAAGTCTGCACCAGTGGTGTATAATAAATCTGATTAAATACTAGAATAAGTTTAAAGATGATTATGAGAGATAAGTAAGTTACCACAGTCAATTCAAGATATGTAAAGTCCTCAAGTGCATTACTAGATTCACTGAGTAACCCATGTGGCATGACACTTAGAGCCTACTGTGATCATTTCTAAATTTAGAGCCAGCCTGATGAGAGGACATACAGTATTCTGTATCTGCATCGAGTTACTTTGCTTAAGGAGACTTATTAGATGGCCCAAGACTAATGAGCTATCCGACTTCTGTTGCATGGGATAGCTTAACCATTGTTAGGCTTAAATTTATCAAAGCAAGGTCAACCATTGCCCATGTTTTTGCCAACCGTCCCTCTTTTTTGAGGGGAGAATAATGTTAAGTTTATTACTCTTTTCTAATATATTCATTTTTATACTGATATCTTTGCAGAATTCTTTTGATTATGCCACTCTCGGGGGAGCTTCCAAAATCGCTGCCATTTTGCTCACATACCCATATCAGGCAAATATATTTTCTTTCGTAATTATTATTTTGATGATCAGATCGACTTGATGGTGACTTTCGATTATTATCATCTCAGGTTATTCGAGCCCGCATACAAGTAAGACTCGTTCTCCATTTTCATTTGAATTAACTACAGAAATGCTTATTGAAACGTCTAATTTTATCTCATTATTATTTTGAAGTAATATTTTATAGTTAAAGTTTCTTAAAAGATCAAGCTGTCATTATACGCCAAAAAATTGTATACTTTTTGACTA
Source organism: Apostasia ramifera (assembly GCA_019297695.1). NCBI lineage: Eukaryota > Viridiplantae > Streptophyta > Magnoliopsida > Asparagales > Orchidaceae > Apostasia > Apostasia ramifera. The sequence goes on along the minus strand of JAEMOT010003871.1, from coordinate 297,410 downwards.
ATATGATTTCAAAATGATCATCTTTTGTCCAAATAAGTACAAATATGACTTACATATTTATTATCAGTTATTTATGGAATATTTAGGTATATTTATGAATAAATATGTACTTGAGATATAAAGCACGAGTATGATATGTTGATACAGCAATACATATATGGCACGATACGGATACGAAGATATGACAACTTAAAAAAAAGTAGGATATAGATACGTCGAGATACGACAATTATATATATTTATATATTGTGTTGTATTGATATATTTCAGGTATAGCTCATATAATATAAACTTGAATGACTTATGAAGAATTTCAAAAATATCTTTTAAATTTTTTTGAAATTAATTATATTTTTATATTCTTAAATATTCTTGATGCTATTAAAAGTAATGTTATAGTGAAAATATTCTTCAACAATTATTAATTTCAAAAATTTTAAATTCAGAATAGTATTATTTAATTAATTCTTAATTTATTACAAAATATTTAGATGAGATGATATTTTAAATATATATCAGTAGGTTGGGCTCAATTTCAATTTAAATTGGACTCAAATCAATTAATTCAATACAAATATGCTTTTCAAAAAATACAACAAGATATAATTGATAAATAATATAAGTACTGTAACTTGAATTTAAATATATTTATTAATAAAAATAGATACATATCATCTTTTTTTCGAGTCTCTAACTCATTGAATAGACATGTAAAAGTAAAAATACCAAAGTCCTATTCTTCCCATAACACAAACTCGATTAATGTAGAAGAAAAGCACAATCAATATTTAATGAAATTAACGACAAAGTGTCAGCTAAGGTAGAAAAAATAATGGCATTATTAGTGTATATGAGACCGTGCAAAATGGTCAGCTAAAATAAAGGATGTAGCATATTCCGAATTTCAAATCTTTTTCTCCTGCCATCCCTTCAACACGATGGATTTTTCTGCAATTCAATCATATGAAGTTGGTGTGTAGCTCTATCATTATTAACCATCAAGTCTAAGTATTAATTGTTTCATCGCGAAAGTTGAACCGAGTAATTCATTTTTTTGAATTAGTAGCATCTAGAAGTATCAAATAAGTATTAGATAAGTGTCAAATTTTTAAAAAATAAATAAAAATTGATACGTCACATGGCATGTCGTTTACGTATCGATGGAATATCTGAGAGTATTGGTATCTAGGGCTATTACCGATCCAATTTCGAGCCGAGCCAATACCGGCTCGAAATTGGATCGATCACATTTCGATCGACTCAAGCTCGATTGGGTTCGACTTCAAGCCGGCTCAAGTCAATTCCAATTGACTTCGAGCCGATTTCAATTCATTTTCGAGTCAGCTCGAAAATGAATCAAATCTCAATTTTTTTTGAGCCGATCTCAACTCGATTCGGCTCGAGATAGGCTCAGTTTATAATATACATATATATTATATAACATATATATATTATATTTAGTATATATTATATGCATATATTATATATGTATTTTAATTCGAGCCGATTTCGAGTTGGATCGAGCCGAGCCTACCCCGGTTCAAAATCAGCTCGAAATTATTACCGACCCGAACTTTTGGCTTGTTAGTCGGCTCATTTAGATTGACTCGATTTCGATTTGATCTAAAATTGATTCAATTTTCGATCAGTTTTCGTTCTTCGATCCATATTAACACCCTTATCGGTATCTGATACGGATACGATATGGATATGCTAGTGCTCATGAAGTATCAGTGTTTTATAGCATTTAAATTAGCTCCAAAATTTTCAAATTTATAATTAAATATAATAAGATATTTTTAAGTATAATAATTCATATTAGTTGTTATTATGAAAATTTTCCTTACCTATCTTGCCATCAGTTGTACTGATGACTGAGTGGTTCTCTTGCAGCAAAGACCTACTAGCAGTGGAATGCCCAAATATATGGACAGTTGGCATGTAGTAACAGAAACTGCAAGGTAGTTGATTTTTTACTTTTTTTATCTCATTTTTCTACAATTTTGTGTTACCTTTGAAAAATATATTCTTCTATAGTTGGCTTGACTTTTTTAGGTCTTTGATTTTACTTCTCAGTATAAGTTATCATAAGTATTTTTTGGAAGCATATGTTGTAAATTTTTTGAAAGGGATTTTACTTTTTTGTTTTTTATTTTTTTAAATTTTTACTCCTAGATACTACAATTTCCTCAGCTTACTTGAAAATTGTGATAGTTTTGTGGTTCAAATTTAATACCCACTAGATCACCCATGCTAGTTCTTTTTCCACCAAACTAGGAGAACACCACATATGATGTAGTTTAATGATATATAAATTTCTTTGCAGCCAAATGCTGTATTTTGTGGAATATGTTATGTTTTTATTTTATTATTTATTAGTTAAAGTGATTTATGGCTTATATCAGAGTTCAATTTTGATCTAGTCATGCTCAACTTGAAACTGAATTTTTTCGAGTTCAAAATGGCTCCTAATTGGTGTTGTTTTTAATTCAGGAAGGACTGGCTCGAAATTATCAATTCTAAACTAATCTAGAGCCAACTTGACATTGATTCTATGATCTTTGATAGCTAGGAATAAGAAATCCATGCAGCATTTCTAAGGGAAAAAAATTAGGAAAGAGGGAGTTGGTGAGAATAATGGTAATTGGTCCACGAGTTTTACGTAGAGTGTTTGAATTTATTAAATGGGCATTTGCTCTAACGTCATTTTGATGCTATGTAATTTTATTTGAAGAAATTAATTATATTGTGTAATGACATATTTAGATTACATTACAAAAATTTACAAAACTATCATCTAAGTTAACATGTAGATCTCACCATCTGCACTGTTGTAGTTTTCACATGACAGTGATGTTGTAGATTTATCCTTGCAATGCTAAGGATAAATCTAAAAGTTGTCAGAAACCAAGTCCCGGATGAGAACTCGGAGAGTTGCGTTAAGCAATCGATAGCCGGTGTAAAATTAGTCAAATCAATCGTGACATAAATTCTTTAAAAAGTTGTTTTATCCTTGCAATGCTAAGTAAAGTAGATAAAATAATTATTTTAAGGGTAAGTTACTTTTAGGTCCTTAGAAATTGATAATAATTACACTTTAATTTATAATATAATAATATTGAATTAAATAAATAATAATTAATAAATAAAATAGATGAGTAGTTTTGATATTTAAATTGCATCAAATTTAGATTGATTAAACTAAATGCCTCCTAAGCCATGTTGTTTGAGCTTAGTTCTATGATAGTGAGTGATTTCAAAGTGATTTCAAGTGACTGACATTAGCTTAGGATTCAACTCAACAATTTCTATCTGATTTCACAGCGATTCGAGTTTCAAGAGACCTTTGGAGTTTAGTTACTCCATAAATTTTGTTGCTGATACTAATCGGCATCGATTCAATCCATGAATTTTGCAGGTTCGAAGGTATACGAGGGTTTTATAGGGGCATCACATCCAACCTACTGAAGAACATCCCAGCTGCTTCAATTACATTTGTGGTGTACGAGAATATCCTCAAACTCTTTAAAGCAGCACAAAGTAAGAAAGAGACATAAGATTGGAATTAATATTGTGTATGCACTGCATACTATTAAAATTATATTTTAAATATTTTTCTCATGTGACACGTGTATTCCTCACCTTTATAAAATTTTCTCATTCGTTGAGAAGTAAATTAAGAAAATGTGTTCTTTCAAAAAAAAAAAATACAGAAAAAGAGGTATACACGTATCACATGAGAAATACATATATAAAGGGTGATTAAAATAGTTTGTTGTGCTTACACAATATTTTGCCTTAACATTAATAGCATATTATATTTTTAATATTTTGTTTGGTTTTTTTATTATTATTTATGTTCAAGTAGCATTCATTACATATATTTGGGATATTTTATTCCATGAGCCATTCATTAAATAGAGCTCAACCTCAGGTTTAGGATGAATATTATTTCATGTAACTGAAATTTTCTTTATTTTGGAACCTTATACGTTTACTATATAATGTTATTTTAATATTATATTATATTTTTAAAAATAATTATTTAATTTGATATCATGTAAATAATTTTATAAAAACTTATAGCATTATTTAAAAAGAAATGATATTTAGATATTAAGATATTTAATTAATATTATTTAATATTAAAATAGTATTAAATCAAATGCTATTTTAGTTATGTCTGTCATGTTAAAGAATTAAATTTGGTGTGATGTGAATTTTTGATTGATTAATAACTTGCAATTTCCATGATAACATTGCAATCTTTTGTTATAATAAGTTACATTCTATCCGATCAAAAAAAAAAAAAAAGCTACATGCTACTAAAACATTATTATGTGATACACCAGAGTTTTAGATATTAAATATGTTTATTTTTAGTGAAAATTGTATTCGGAATTTTGAGTTTGGAAGGTTATTGTAAATTAGTTTTAATTTTTTAAAATATAAAATATAATTTTTTTTCAATTTTTTTATGTTAAAAATTTTAAAACTAAAAATGTAAATATAAAATTTCAAAATTATATTTTAAAAAAATTAAAAGATTAATAATAGAAAATATTTTTATAATATAATTTTAAAAAATCAATAATTATGCTTAATTAGGATTATGTTAGTGCTTTTATAATTTTATGAGTTTAAATTGAAGCTTTTTAAAAATTAATTAATTTGAAATATTCTTAAATTGTATTTATATAATTTGGCTTATCGACACTTTTACAAAAAATAATAAATCTTTCAAGTGTATCATTTTTATATTCAAGAAATAGTGTTCAACTAAATCTACTATAATCATCAACAATAACTAAAACATACTTACTATCGCCAATGGACACTACTCCGTGTGAATTTAATAAATCTAAATGAAGTAATTCAAAAGGTTGAGAAAAATTTACCAACTCTTTGGCCTTATGTGAACATCTAATTTGCTTACCTTCTTGGCATGCATCTTGCAAGTGATTTACATTTCCTTATGATCCCATATAATCAAAATGACATAATCAAGTTTTTTTTTGGGCCTCCATGATAATTTTCTCATCACTATAAACTTTTATAGCACTCTATTTGACCCAATCAGTTTTGTTTGCCATATCCTCACTCATATCTCACACTTATTTGGATGATATTAAAGATACTAAAAACTATCACAACTTACCTTTTTATCAACATATAATTGATTGAAAATTATTAGTTTCAATTATACTAAAATTTTAGAAACAGATTAGCAGCTGATTAACAAGAACAAAGCATCCACAACTCAAAATAGGCATAAGCTAGCAGTTCATTAACTACACAGATTTACAACCATGGTATGTGAAAAGTGGAAACAAAGCGCAGTGATTTAGTCCCTCTCCTCTAGCTGAGGAGAAGACATTTTCAAAGTAACAAGACAGGGTTATAAGGAACTCACGGGTTAGTAGTTTTTTCCTGCACTGTTACATTCTCATTGCAGTCAGAATCCAGAACGGCCTTGATCCCTTCTTGACCTCGACCTTTCACTTGGGATAATGGAGTAACATTCTTGATTTCCAGCGATTTTCGGGCATCTCTGGCGCTATCCAAGCTGCGTCGGTTAACGTTGGCGTTAGGCTTGCTGGTACAGCCGACGGGGGAGGGATTGGATGCATCGTTGCAGCTCTTTCTTCGATTGAACTTTGGTGATTTTGCACGAGTTGGGTGCACCTGGTTATGATCAGAGAATTGATCGGAAAAGTATGTGCTGCCGAAGTGAATCCAAATGCAACAAAATAGATTTCTTGCAAGGAATCAATCAATGCGGGAAACACCAATGAAAACATCAGTGGATAGTCACAATGTAGACTTTCTTGGATTCAAACTGTGAAATCCATGGGATAATGAACCGCTCTATAGATTAAAAGCAATTAGTTCAATGCAATCTAGATGTTTGTCTAGATATTTATTATCTAAATTGTTAATTATTTAATTTAATATAATTATATCAAAAGATGATAATACTATTAACTTTATTTTTTTTATCCCAAGAACAACTCATCTCCACCAACCCCAGCATCTTCTTCTTTCCCTTAAAAAATTAATCCAATCTCAACCTTCTCCGCCCTACATCTCTCTCATCAAACATAACAATTAAGTTCTCCGGATATCATGACATAACACTATAATAACATTGAACTAAACTCTCATAAAAGAAGCCTATAATTAACTTTTGAAATATTGGTAAATGAATGTTCTAAAAAAATGTTCCTATCCAGCATGCAAGCGGGCTGCAATTTTGTACAACCATGCTAGGGTAGAAATAAACTGAAGAAACAGCTGCAAGAATTAATGCAATCTCAAGAAAAGAGTATGCAAACTAAACCTGCTACACTGATACAGTAGAGCACCTGCCAGGCAACATTAACTACCATGACAGTTTTCAAAGGCATGGTTTATGACATGAAATAATCTAGCAAGCCACAGCGAAGGATTGCATGTCATATATTGTCTCAACTTTGTAAATCAGTCTTTACTTCTCTACTATTAAATGTATTAAGCAGGTACCCTAATTTTCTAATCATTTCAAATTAATCTCTCCAATAAGAGAGGTGATTTTAACAATCCTAGACTCTAAATTCTATATCCCAACACTAAATCATAAGAGTTGTTTGTTTGTAGTATAATCATTGAGGTTAAAAATAATATTTGATGTGATGTTTTTTTATTTTGAGATTTGTGAAAGATTTGAAATAAAATTAATTTTATTTGAAAATATAAGTAAGATGTGAAATAAAATTAGTATTTTTATTTTAAAGTTTGTATAGAATGTGAATAAAATTAATTTTAATATTGGAGTTTGTATAGGATTAGAAATATTAATAGTTTAATGAAAAAATTTGTGTATGATGTAATTTATAAAGTTAATTTTAACCCCAAGTTAAAATTAGCCTTGCAAAAATACTAAATTATAATCAAAAAACCTTAAACCTTAATTACGAAAACCTAAATCGTAACCCTAAACCTAAGTTATAAACCCTAAACCATAAACCATAAATTCAAAATCCTATAAAAAGCTTGATTAGGTTTATTTAACTTTATTTGAGTTAACAGTTATTAAAAATCTACAACTTTCTTTATTGGAGAGACAAATTTGAAATGATTAGAAGTTTTTTTTTTTTGGTCTGATATATTCAAGAAGTAAATATGATCTATAGAATGATTTATGAGGTTGATATGACATTATCCCAATAACAGCATAGTACAACTGACAAGAATAGTTATCATCCAAATGTTAAAATTTGGGAGAGCCGAGAGCCATTAGAAGGCATGATCATATATATGCCCACAAAAATTCGAGATTTGGAGAAACACAAATGTTATTTGTATTAAAAGTTAGCAACAAGATGTACAGACAATCAGAGACTAATTAAATGAAACACTCAGAATTTGACACAAAAGTGGGTACAAGCCATTACCTTCTTAAGTTCTGTCTTAGGAGGTGGGCCTTCTTGATAGAAGCTTGGCATTGGTGTAGCTTTGAATTTCATGCTCCTCCGAAGTTGTTTCAAAGCTGCGTCCTCTTCCTCCTAAAAACAAAAAAAACAAAAGTCCATGTAAAAAAGAGTAAAGTATGCACTAATCATCCTCATAGCAGTAAGGACAGCAAGCATGAGTTCAAATAATAAGCTGCTGATGTGAGAAAACCGCCAGCTGCCTTCTAGAACCATCAATTAGATAATTATGTCCACGTTCCTCAGTGTTACAATATAAAGTCTGTTTCCTTAAAGGCAATCATATCTCGCAATTGCTGAAAAGTGGTGTGCACTTGAAGAACTCAAGGCGATTACATGCAAAGCACACGAGATTGGAAGGTTCTAGATTGAAGGTGACTCCATGGAGGTACTCCAATGGTTAAAGCAAGGGTTAAGGCAACGGCAATACAACATCCCAAAAGGGAATAGAAGAGAGCAAGGTGAAGAGAGCTCAGGTAGGATACTTTCCCAAACCAACACTCCAGTAAGCCTAAAGGAGAACAAAACCAACCACTAGAGACTACTGAGCCACAAATGGAAGAAACAAGGCAACAACTCGAGCAACAACCAAACAACTTTAGAATGCAAGATGCAATGCTAAAGGATATAGTTGATCATCTTATTGTTTTTCGTAAATGCAACCTTATAAATACACCAAATCGCATGAAAGTTGTCATTGATTACCTAGCAAATAGAGCTAAAGATTCTGACTTTCTTTGGGTGAGGGGAATGTCCCTCCCATCGATTTTTGCAATCTCCTACAAGGAGATGTTACTTGATATACTCTTATAGTACCTTTTAACTTTAATTCAAAGGTCTAAACCACATTTCAAGACAAAAAAGGCAATCATGTCCTATCTGTTTGGCTACAGAGCAAAGAATGATGATCCCTGCTCAATAGCTCCAAAACTTACTAATGGTTTTCACTGAAGCATCACTAGAGAAGGCTTTGCAAACGTTACTCTAAAAATTTTTTAAATGACCACACTGGCTGGCCTCGTCTACATGGAGAAATTGGACATATGCAGAAACTTTCTAAACCTATTTTCAAGAAACTTTCTAAACTTGTTACATTTGCACTTCTTACATAGTGGAGAACGACCTACTGAATATCTGAATTGGGTATTTCATATATTGTAAAAGAACAAAGTATCGTCCTTAACTTTTTGTGTTTTTTACTTTTTGCTTCTATTCTGCTAAAAAAGGAGTCACCTTTTCCAACAAAAGAGCTAGGCTTGCATTCGTTGTTGGTTTCATTCGCCAATAGAAGCAATGGGAAGGTAGGATAATTGCGCTTCAAAAAAGAAAAAAACTTTGAAAGCGTCTTTCTATTGCTTGGACGAGTTTTTATTAGCATTGGTTATAAGCACTCTGTCTCTGATATGTAACTTTAGCTTGCACAATAACTATGGCCTTATTTCTAGACCTTTCTGTTTGTAGTGTCAATCAGTTTTGCTCAACTACTTGATGATTGTTGAAGCTTTGACAAGTAAGAGCATTGGAAAGGTAGCATAAATACACTAAAAATGCTAATGGAGAGGCTTGGTCTATCAAATAAGTCTCACTCAAGTCACTACACTCTATCAACAGTGGACATCAACCAAAGATGCCAAATGAAGTTCGCCATAATGAAGTCAAATGTGAAACAACATTGCTAGAGATATGCCAAGTGTTATCAGGATCACCATACCTTCACAACTGACAAAGTTGTCCATTATCACCACAATCAATGTATTGATTCATAAAGGATGAGAGGAAATACTTAGTTTGCCACAATTTCAATCCCAAAAATCTGGCACTTTTGGCAGCTAGTCATGTGAATTGAGCAACTCATGCAATCTCATAGTGTTTCCTCGCAGGGCTCGTATATAGTTTCCTGAGAAGATGGAAGGGTATTTGGACATCTTCTAGGATTGGCCACGAAAAAGGAACTCAAGCTCCACCAATCAAGCAATGGCACTTGGACATGTTCTAGGAAATACGATGAGAAAAAATCCGGCTCATACAAGACATGCACGTCCAAATGTAGGCATGTACCGAAACTCAGTGGAAGCATGTCAACGAGTTAATAGACAATTGGGTGATTAAACCCAGCAATTTTCCCTGTGGAAGTATCATCATCATGGTCCTGACAAAGGACAATTTGACAAATGTGTGTTGACTATCAAGCACTTAATAAGAGAACAATCAAGAACAAATACCCTTGTTGAGGATCAAAGATCTCTTGAACTGGCTGAAGGATGCCCATGTGTTCACTAAACTAGATCTAAAATCAGGCTACCACCAAGTCCAAATTTGGAAGGGTGAAACGTCAAAGACAATATTAAAATTAAAGCAAGGGCATTGAAATGATTGTTGGTGACGTTCTACCTCTGCAATGAGCTAGCAATGCTCATGCACTTGCTAAGTGACATCATGTGCCTGTTGAATGACATTGTGTGCCTCTTAATTGACGAGTTTATCATGGTCTAACTCAATGACATCCTCATATACAATCCAACGAAAAGCACACATTGAACACCTTCGAAATGTCTTCAACCTCATTCAAAAACATCGCCTTCTATCGAATGAGAAGTTTGGAGTTTGAAAGAAGTCCCTCCTCTATCTAGGTAGAAGTTAGGAAAGAAAAGATGTAGATCGAATCTAAGAAGACAAGGACCATCGATGGCCAAGATCGAAGAATGACGCAGAGGCATTTAGCTTTCTTGGTGCATGCGAATATGCCTGAAAAATTATCAGAAACTCTTACCAAACCCAATCGTTCATTTAGATGGAATGAAAAGCACAAGGCAGCATTCCTTTAATTGAAGAATAGATCTGCGAGGCTCCAATGCTAAGCCTTGCAGAATCTGCTATGCTAGCTCAAGCTAGAGATGGACACATAAAACCACATAATTGATGCAGTAGTTACGAAGGAAGTATGATCCATTGCATATTTCTAGTTGCTGTAGGAAGCTTAGAAAAAGGGAAGGACAAGCATACCAACCACCAATCACTTCAATACCTATAGACTCAATCGAAGTTCCAATAAGTACGTCATATAAAGTGGATGGCATATCTATAACAGCACCACTTGTACATTAAGCACAAGGGAGTAAAGAACAAGATGATTGACATGCTATTTCGACCACCAATCGTCTTAGAGGCCATAATGAAAGTTGTGTCAAACGAAGGCAAAATAATGTCTTATTATACGAAGTGGAGGTGCAACTTGATTCAATTCGAGTCAATTCTACGTAAAACTTAGACCCAAACCAACTATGGTCAATCCTACAATTTTTGGAATGAAACCAAATCAAGTTTCATTAGACTAGAACCAGAAGACTCGAAAAATTCAATTCGAGTTTGGTTCCAATTGGTGTTTGGAAATAAATTAATAGAGCGGTTCCAAACTTCAAATTATGTACAAAGAAATTTAAACCATCTGAATTACAATCATCATGATACGGATCTCGATGTGCATTCCCTACATTAAGCCAAGCATCCAATGTTATTAACTGAACTTTCTCGGTTAATGGAAGACAGAACCTATCAAATGTTGGGGAAATTCATCAAGTCCCACATTATCTACTGTTTAAACATTTCTCATATTAGCATTCCAGACTGAGTCCAAGGCCTTGTATCGGACAGCTTTCTCTACAGCAGCTTTCTATGACAATTGATATGTAAGAAAGCTTTATCTCCCAAGCTTTGGTAGAAAGCTGCAATATTGCAATCGTGTTGCAAAGCACAATTATTTTACTGAACAGTTTTTTAATATAAATAGTTGTGTTGCACATCATAGTAGCGGTAGAGAGCTCTACAACACAGGACATGCATATAATAGTAATGTTTTATAGAAAATACTAAGTACAAGCTAACCAAGCAATATAATATCTTACATCTATAACTGAACATTAAAACAAATTAGTAATATATTTTTGCAGATTTTGTCTTTCAGTTTGAGTTAATGAAACATCCTAAGAGTGCAGATCACAAGCGAATTGCTTCAGTACCAATATCATAGATATTCATAGACAAAATATATGTATATATATATATATATCATAGATATTAATCAACAAGCATCTCCTTCACTTCAGCTAATGAATCAAGTTATGCACAAGTTTTAATCCATGGAGGAACATCCAACTTGTCATTTGACGTGGAAACCAACAATATAAGCTTCATGCTTTCAAGCACAAATCCCTTCCTTGATGTGCCCAAAGCATGAACTGTACATGAAACAGCACACCTGCTGGCTCCCCAGAAAAAAATGGCTATCATTTTTAGCTTTAAGGTGTCAAACATTATCATCATCTTGTGTAACATGACATCATCATAGTTCTCCAAATTATTTATAACATGTCAAAACTTTCAACAATCCAGTGTGCTGATACATAGTTGTGGTTCTGAGCATGCATCAGAACCTGCTTAAAGGACTAGCATTTTACCCCAATCCTCAACCCGTGTATGCTTATAAATATTCTCAAACGATTCAAAAAGTATTTCGGGTCCAATAACAATAATTAAGTGATCTCGTCATATCAACAGGCACACACAAAGATGCCCGTAAGATAACAATTTCAGATAAGACTACTACTTTAAGGTAAATAAATGAAATGAAATAAAATTTAGCTAAAACTAAATGAGGTAATAGTCAATCTGTAAGTCAAAGAAAATGTACCCTTTTTCTGGCTTCATACTCATTCCTCTCAGCTGCAAGAGCTTGATGTTTCATTTCTAACATTGAATAAAACTGAAATGATAGGGAAAAAGGTTGCTTGAGAATTTCTAAAGTTTAAATCAATCTTAATACCTTCATTGTGATAATGATTACTAATACCTCTTTTCGTTTCTCAGCTCGCTCACTACATCTGAATGTGGGTGCAGAAGTAACTGTTGTCCTATTTTTGAATGCTCTTGATGAAGAGAGAGATATATCTATTGTTCAGGAAATCATGACATTCTTTACAAAAAGAATTAGCAAAATAAAAGTTGGAAGTAAAAAAGAAATAGCGAAGGATATGATGAAGCAATAGAGCAAGCATCCTTTTCAACATTATGCTTTGTATTTTCAGGTTGAAGAGGACATCTAGTGTTAACCTAATAAATGTAGCACTTTAGATTAATATACTTTTCTTCAGCTAATCCAAAATATTAGAAAACATAATATACAAGCCAAATAGAATTAAAACACAGCAGTATAGCATGAACTTACAAGAACAATGTTTATAAGCACTGATACATATAAGTTTGCAAGGTTTAAAGTCAATTAGGTTAACTTAAAGCTGACAAGTCATATCATACACAAATCTCGAGATTAAAGGTTAAATTATATTTCATATTATACATATATTTCAAAATAAAAAATCAATTTTATTTCACATTCTAAATCCATATAAAAACAATAACTAACTTATTTCATATCCTACAACTATCACGTTATTTTACATCATACAGTTATCTCAAGATAATAGCTACTTTATTTTATATCATACACAACTTTCAAAACAAATATTACCACATATAATTAACTTGGTTAAAGCTAACACAGTTAAACAAATGCACCTTCAGAGCATAAATAGGTAAGTAATTCACACATATATGACCTATTTTTCACTTGCTAGTAGTAGCTCAAATGTGAGAGAGAGGAAAAGAAAAAGAAAGGGGGGGTAAATCCATTTGGACTCCTGAAGTAAACCCTCGATTCCATATAAGTCTACAAAAATAAAAACCTACTATCTAGGCCCCTCCTGCTCAAAAGGTTTTCCACATGGGTCCATTTTTAAGGATTCCGTTAAGTTTGACAATTAAATTGCTTTTTTAAAAAATTAGAAAAATTATGTATAAACATCGAAAATTACTATTATAAGCTAGGACATAGAGAAGAAGAAAATTTTGAGGTTATAATAATAATTGGAAATATTTAAACATATTTTAATGCTTAAATGAATATATTTTTTATTTTTTAAAGTAACAATTTAACAATCTAATTTAACGGAATCCGTAAAAAATGACTAATGTGAAAAACTTTTTTTTTGCGCAAGGAACCCAATGACATGTCTTCGTTTTCGTGAACTGCATGAAATCAAAGGTCTACTTTAGAGGGCAAATAAAATTACTCAAAAAAAACTCAAACGGTGCGTTCTTACATGAAATAAGTTGTGTTCTTTTCTAATGTGGGCATACATTTCACATAGACAAAGTACAGTTAATGAACAAAACAAAGGAACATCACAGAACAACAAAAATCTGAAATAGGAAAGATACTATAAAAACCTGATTCTTCAGAAAATTAGGTGACACCATGTCCTTCATGATTGCATGCTTCTTATGATCGCTAGAACAAGCATGTTTATCAGTAGCAAGATCAAAGTGTTGGCGTACAGTGTACTTGAATCGTAAGCTACCATGATTACAATCTTTCGAAGTCAAATGTAATGAAGGATCTGAACTTCTATCATTTACTGACAATGCTGGATTGTGTGGCTCATAAGTATGCAAATCAACATTTTCTACATTCAGGAATACATGTTCTTGGACAAAACTATTATGTGGAAACATAGAGGCCCCAATAGAAGAGGCCATACTGCCATCCTTTGCTTCATGCTCTAATTTTACAATTCTAACATAAGCGCTCTGATCAGGGCTGCCATCCCTGGCCTCATTAAATATAGAATTTTTGGATGATTTCGACACTTTATCATTTGCCGGCTTGATATTACCATTGCTAGAGCGCACACCAACATTATCTGACTCTCCATATGTAGGCATGCTTATACTTCTTGCCAATCAACCTTAAAAAGATTGCTTACATGTTAGCTAGAAGAAATATTCCTATATGAATGTCAGTAAATTTGAGAAATTGTTCTACAAAAATACATTTGAAAGCTGCTAAAATACTTTTCATGTCAAGTTAACCATTCCCAACAACCTTTATGTGAACTAGATAAAAACTAATCCCCTTGCATTTCAACTACCATTTCATGTTAATGGATTCAATAATAACTGTGGCATATACTTTAAGTTCTTTAACTTGCAGAGAATTAGAATAAGTTAGAAGACATAGGTCATAGAATTACTAACTCATATCAATTCCAAGCGCTAAAATATAAATTTATTCTAGGGTCATAACCTAGAAGATTAAGCTTTTCAGTTGATAACCAAAGATTTAACATGTTATCATAGTGAAAGGTCCCCAGTTCAAATCCCAGTGACCACTATTTATCTATAGTATAAGATCTAAATAAAAGGTACCTATGCTGAAATCTACAAAACAAAACAAATAATTTTGCACATGAGGGGCATGTTAGAATATAAAATTATTCTTAGGTTATAACTTATAAGATTAAGCTTTTAGGTCAATTGGTAACAAGAGATTTAACACAGGATGTTGGCAAATAGTAATAAAATCATAAGGTAACATTTAATGGTCAATCATAGGCAAAAACAACATGCACGAAACTCCTAAACAGTTCATTTGATAAACCATCAATGCCAAATGAATCCTGGTTCAACCAAACTAGGGATAAACCTTACAAATTAATTTGTCAAATGCTACAGCTTAAAAAAAATCAGACTTTTGCGTACGAAAAATCTTTCAAACAACAAAGCTTCAGAGAGGCACAAAGAATTACTTGCTGGAAATAAATATCCATGATACAATCACCAAAAAAAAGACATGAACGTAATCTTATGCATGAAAACAAACGTGAACCAAAAGTCTTAAAGTTCCAGATTACTAGAGATTCATAAAAAATAGTTTTATCGGCCCTGTCAAAGGCTGATGTTGTTCTTCTGACCGATTCTCGATGTATCCCTTCATTCTTGTGATGATTTAACCAGCAGGTTAATGTCAACCTCAAAAATGCACAAGTAAATCTACCGCGGTAAAACTCAAAGAATGCAACGCTTCGGTGATATACAACAAAGATTGCGCTGTGCTTGACAACAAAATTAAAGCAATTTATAAGCTCAACTACAGCGAAGTGAAGCAAAGCTCATATACGGTCAACAACTTAATCAACGCAGAACAGCCAAGCGGAGACTGGAATCCGCATTCAACACCCAGATCACCGTCTCCATGCCACTAATAACCGCATTCCAGTGTGAAGAAACCCAACGATCCTCTAACAAGAAGAGACAAAAAAAAAGATCGGAAGGATGGCGAAAATTCCGGCGTCTTCTTACCCGCTTTTACTGCCTTGGATTACAGAAGAGCTCGATTTCCTGCGACGAACTCGGACCGGAACCAGAATTCTAGGTTTCCTCGGACTTCAACCCCAAGACATCGGCTCTATCTCCATCTCCTTCGCCTCCGCCGCCGCCGCCGCCGCCGCCGCCGCGCTTGCTCTGCCCTGGGTTCGTTACAGGTATGGCGCGTTTTTTAAAATGGAGCGGGTAAAGGAAACCCTAGCTTGAATAAAAAAATTAAAAAAATATTATATTATTTATATTATTTAAAAAAAAATAGCTTAAGAGAAAAAAATCACTGAGGCAAAGTACAGCTTCTGGTAGATTTTTAGGCCGAATAATGAGTAGTGAGAGGGGCAAAAAAATAAATTATTTTATATCAAAAAGTGAGGAAGATCCTGAGCTGTATAAGTAGATAATACGATCTCAAATGATAAAAATGTCTTTTGAGGCAAAACCGTGAGGTTAATAATGAAAAACTTCAAAGTTGAGCGTGCTTGGGCTGAAATAGTACTGAGATGGGTGATCTTTTAGAAAGTACTCAAGTCACGCAATTTTTCACGACCTTTCAAGCATTTGGTTCTTCATTTTCTACAATCTATCACTTATAATATCCACCAATTAGTTCCAAATCTCATATTTACATAAGTATTGGAAGCATGTAATCATATAACTTTTCCCTTAAATAAAAAATTTTCTTCTCTTTTTCAAGTGAAGGATCTGAAATATAAACAAGTAACCAAAAAAACATAAACAAAATCTCATGAAAAAACTACAATCATTCACTAGAAATAATGTTCTTTCACACTTGAAATAAAGTTCATTTCACACTATTTTGAAGGCTTTAATTTAATCTTAATTTACATAAGGAACTAATCTTTGATGAGTTTTAAATCAAAATAATAAAGTAATTAAAGTTCTTTTTGATAACATACATTAAAGTATTTTCACATCATTTGAACTAAAACTATAGAGTTAATAGCACCTAAGTTCTTCTAATTTAGCCTTATCTATATTCAGGTTCATTTAGTTAAATTAATTTAATGAATCATTTATTTAAAGATAATGTGCAAATAAATTCTTTGATATTAATAAAAAAAACTCAATAGATGACACTTTTTCTAAATATTGGATAAATTTTATTAATTTAAAGACTAAATTAATATTTTAGATGAAGATAAAAATTCAAATTGACTAATTAATTAGAGAAAATATTCTTTAGTAATTACTTTAATTAATATTAAATGACATATTTATACTTTACTTTAAAATAAAAAACATAATTAATTAATTTAAAAACTAGAGGAGGTTAATTGCACATAAATTCAAACTAAAAAAACCTGATTGTTATTAACTCAAAACTTTATTTAGATTCACATTAGAATTTGAATTAAATCTTAGAAATTTTTACCTTTATTAAATGAGATTGATGCGGGTATTTTATTATGTTAACAGGGATATGCTACTTATGTTAAATTGTAAATTTCTTGTAATGAATTGAAATTTTTAAAATATTAGAATTAATTTGTAATATTTTTTTAATCTCGAGGACCTGGATGTAATTATCCTAATTTTTTAATGCATAGACATCCATTATTATCAAGAAAGAATTGTAGCACATGTTTTTTTTGTTTCCGCGTCTATATTATTATAATTGATGTTATACTGCTGAAAATTAGCCTTACTTAATTTAATCATCAAACTTTTTAAAATTACTGTTATGATTACTATTAAAATAAGTAAAAAAAAATAAAAATAAAAAGTTAAAATATAAATTATACTCGAACTTAAAAAGAAGATATATGTAAGAGAGAAAATAAAAAAATGAGAATTTTATTTGTCCAATAAAAGAAAAAAATTTGGGTTCGGACAGCTCTCCACCTTACAATTTTATACTCAATAAAATACTGACAGCTGGCAGCAGAGGTGAGAGAGAGAGAGAGAGGAGAGGGAGGGTGAGCTGGGGGCAGGAGGGAGAAAGAGAGGAGAGACAGGAAAAAAATTAAATTTTATTTTATTATTTTCTCAAAATATAATCTAAAAATTATATAATTTTAATTTAAAAATTAAATTCTAAAAATTAATTTAATCTGCTAATTCTAAATTAAATTTTTTAATTGCTTAACAAATTTAATTGATTCAACTAAGTAATTTTTAATTTAAAATTAATTTTAAAGTTTAATTTTATTTCTATTTTTAAATTATTTATTAGATGATTTATATTATATATATATATATATTATAATAAATAAATCAATTAATTTTAATTTTAAAATTTTTATATAAATAATAAATATAATTTATATTTCATTTAATTTTTAAAAATT